>QJPP01000089.1:0-29156 GCA_003996215.1 Jaltomata sinuosa
CCCAAATAAGGTAGTTTCACCCCCTTCAAACCATCCGATTGGTGATCTACACTTCCTCCCATATAAAGCTTCATAAGGTGCCATTTTGATACTTGAATGGTAGCTATTGTTGTAAGAAAACTCAATAAGTGGTAAATGGTCATCCCAACTACCTTTAAAGTCCAATACACAAGCTCGTAACATATCCTAAAGTGTTTGGATTGTACGTTTTGCCTGACCATCCATTTGAGGGTGAAAGGCCGTACTTAAATTCACTTGTGTTCCCAAACTCTTCTGAAATGATTTCCAAAAATTCACGGTGAATTGAGCTCCCCTATCAGATATAATAGAGATTGGAATTCCATGTAGCCGAACTATCTCTTTAATATACAACCTTGCATACTCTTCAACTGTATAAGTAGCCTTAACCGGCAAGAAGTGGGCTGATTTGGTGAGTCTATCAACTATCACCCATATGGAGTCAAACTTTCGTAATGAGCGAGGCAGACCAGTGACAAAATCCATGTTGATCATGTCCCACTTCCAAATTGGAAGGTCTATATGTTGCATATAACCTCCGGGCTTTTGGTGCTCTACTTTAACTTGTTGACAATTTGGACATTGAGAAACAAATTCTGCAATGTTCTTCTTCATGTCACTCCACCAATGCACTCCTTTCAAGTCATGATACATTTTAGTTGAGCCCGGATGGATAGAATATCTTGAATGATGTGCTTCTGTCATAATTCTCTCCCTTAGTCCATCTATATTAGGCACCCACAATCTGTTTTGGCACTGGAGTACTTTGTTTTGCGTAAGCTCAAATGCCTTTGTCACCCCTTTTTGTACATTCTCCTTAAGCTGTAATAGAATAGGATCCTTATATTGCTTCTCTTTTACTTCGACTACTAATGAGGATTCTGCTGCATTTTGCACAATAATCCCTTCATCTTGAGATTCAAGAAGGCGAACCCCCAAGTTAGCTAGTTGGTATAGATCCTTAGCTATTCTTTGTCTTTCCATGGACTGCCCATAGGTGTTTGCCATTGTCCTACGACTTAAAGCATCAGCCACCACATTTGTTTTCCCCGGATGATACAAGATATCAACATCATAATCTTTTAATAACTCAAGCCATCTTCGCTGCCTCAGATTCAGATCCTTCTGCTTAAAGATATATTGCAAGCTTTTATGGTCCGTATATATGTCAACATGAACCCCATACAAGTAGTGGCGCCATATCTTTAAAGCAAATACAACCGCGGCTAGCTCTAGATCATGGGTTGGATAATTTTTCTCATGTGGCCGCAACTGTCTTGAGGCATAAGCTATTACTTTACCATGCTGCATCAATACGCATCCTAAGCCCACTCCCGATGCATCACAATACACTGCATACCCTTCTATGCCTTCTGGAAGTACCAATATAGGTGTAGAAGTCAACTTATTTTTCAACTCTTGGAAGCTTTTTTCGCATGCATCGCTCCATTGGAACTTGGCTGCCTTGTGTGTTAGCTTTGTTAAGGGTGCAGAAATAGAGGAAAATCCCTCAACGAACCTTCTATAATAACCTGCCAACCCAAGGAAACTACGAACCTCCGTAGGTGTTGTAGGTCTTGGCCATTTCTTCACGGCTTTTATCTTTTGAGTATCAACCCTTATTCCTTCATCAGAGACAATATGACCCAAGAATGCCATAGATTTTAACCAAAACTCACATTTAGAAAACTTTGCATATAGCTTACGATCACGAAGAACTTGTAACACCTGCCACAAGTGATTAGCATGGTCCTCCTTTGATCTTGAATAGACCAAGATATCATCTATGAATACAATCACAAACACATCCAAGAATGGCTTGAACACCCTATTCATCATATCCATAAAAGTTGCTGGTGCATTTGTTAGCCCAAATGACATAACTAAAAATTAAAAATGACCATACCGTGTTCGGAAAGCTGTCTTGGGTATATCTTTCTCTTTGACTTTTACTTGATGATAACCCGACCTCAAATCAATCTTCGAGAAACACTTAGCACCCTGTAACTGGTCAAACAAATCATCAATCCTAGGAAGGGGATATTTGTTCTTAATTGTCACCTGATTCAACTGCCGATAGTCAATACACATTTTCAATGAGCCATCTTTCTTACGTACAAATAAAACCGGTGCTCCCCAAGGAGATATACTAGGCTTTATGAATCCCTTTTCTAATAAATCTTTTAATTGCTCCTTCAATTCTCGTATTTCTGCAGGGGCTATCCTATATGGAGGGATGGAGATGGGTTGAGTACCTGGAATTACATCAATACCAAACTCTATCTCTCATTCTGGAGGCACACCTGGAAGCTCTTCGGGAAATACATCAGAAAATTCATTTACCACTGGAATAGACTAAAGATCTAGTGGCTCCGCATCTATATCTCTCACTCTCACTAGATGACATATGTACCCTTTGGACATCATCTTCTTTGCCTTAAGATAAGAAATAAACTTACCTCTTGGTGTCCCAACATTACCTTTCCATTCAAGGACTGCCTCTTTTGGAAAATGGAAACTCACTCTCTTAGCTCGGCAATCTACCGTGGTATAACTTGAAGCCAACCAATCTATACCCATTATAACGTCAAAATCTATCATATCTAGCTCAACAAGGTCAGCCAATGTGTTACGGTCACAAACAGTTACTATGCAATTACGATAGACTTTTCTAGCTATAATAGACTCGCTAGTTGGCGTAAATACTTCAAATGGTTTAACCAATAATTCTGGTGTTCCTTCAAACTTTCCAGCAAACAATGGAGTTACATATGATAATGTAGAGCCTGGATCAATTAATGCATATACATTATATGAAAAGATAGATAATGTACCTGTAACCACATCAGGTAAAGCCTCCAAATTCTGTCGTTCCGCTAGAGCATATGTACGATTTTGAACTCCACTAGAACTAGCAGTTCCTCTACCACCTCTACCACGACCTGTAGGCACCTGTGGCCCCCTACCTAAATAAGGCACCGATGATGATGATGCAGCAACCGATCCAGTAGGTTGTGCCATGCTACCCATGCCCCTTTGAGGGCAATTTCTCATCATGTGTCCCCGTGTACCAAACCAAAAACAAACATTTGTTCCAAGCCGACATATACCTGGATGATTTCTTCCACATTGTTTACAAGACTGTCTAGGAGGTCTTGGTTGGGTCGCACTTCCCTGTTCTTGGTACCCCACTACTTGTGAGCCTTGACTCTCACTCCTTTGCCCAAATTGATTAGCCCTAGACCCTTGAAACTGAGGTGGAGCGCTAGCTGTAGAGTAGGAAGATGATGGCCTAGGCAGTCTATTAGAAAACCGAGGCCTAAACTCACCTTGGGATGGCGTAAACTGGCCCATAGATCTGGCCCTCTTGGACTGCCCTCTTTCCGACTCTTGTGTCCTTCTCCTTTGCCTTTGATCCTCCATCTTTTGTGCAAAAGCTTGTATCCTTGCTATATCCATATCTTTGTTCAAAGCAGCAATAGTACAATCCCTAACCAGATATGAATTCAATCTATCCACGTAACGATTCTATCCTCCATAGTAGCTACTACATTAGGAGCATACCTGACCAAAGAATTAAACTTGAGACTATACTCTCTCACGCTCATATTCCCTTGGTGAAGATTTAAGAACTGAGTTGCATGGGCCTCCCGAATCTCCAATGGCAGATAATGGTCAAGGAATGCCTTTTTAAACTCTTTCCATTTAGCTGAAGGTGTATTTATACCCCTAGATTGTTTCCAAGCTTCGTACCACAATATAGCCACACCTTTTAATCTTTATGTTGCCAACTCAACTGCTTCCTTACCAGATACATGCATAATATCTAAGGTCCTTTGGATTTAATCAATAAAGTCTTGTGGATCTTCATTAGGATCTGACCCGGTAAATGATGGAGGGTCCAAATTAAGGAAATCACGTATCCGCACACTAGCTTCCCTATTTATACCACTAGTACCTACAATTGGACCTGCTTTCCCTTGTCCTTGACCAGCAAGTATACGAGTCAACAATTGGCCTGCATTCTTTAAATCTTGGTCAGTAGCATTAACCGGTGGTTCTTGGGGTGCTACTGCCCTCCTTAGCTCTTCTGGAGATGGAGGAGTGGAGGAAGTCGGTGATGAAGACAGTTGAGCCTCACTTTGATTAGCTCATCTAGGTGGTGATTTGCTGGTCCCTTCTCCAGTAGCCACATCTACTTGCTTACCAGTACTCTTACTTTTCCTAGTAACCAGCATTTTTTGCTATAATGAAAACAATTTAAAGGTTAGATACGATAAACCTATAACATTGGCTCTATTGCACGATCTAAGAGATGAAGAAAAAGAGACAACTCCTAAATGTCCCGTAGCCTCCTGTTTATAGATGTGGTGCACAACACACCCATAAGAAAGACTCTACATAGACACGGCTTTGTAGACTCCCTAGGATGACCTGCTCTGATACCACTTTTGTCACGCCTCAAATTCCATTTAGACGGACAGGCACTCGATGCCCTAAAGGCCCGAGAGAACCAACTTATAACCTATGATTCATCATGCATATAACTATGACAATTAAGAAGCTTTGACTATAGATAAGTTGCCTGAATAACAAGACCAACATAGATAGGCCCAAAACTTATGTACACGATCTGGCCATTGAGGCCACAACTGTTAAGAGCAAAGACATAACTAAGTTTTACTTTAACATTGGTCTACAAAGCCTCTACAAGATAGACAAACTTAGTTTAGGTCGGGACAGGGCCCCGCCTTACCCTTAACTATACAATACCCAAAATATATACCAAAGACTCGGTAAAGCCCCGAATCAACCTGGAGCTCACCAACAACAGCCGAGTGTCCTGTGCTCCTACTGGGGAGGTCTACTAGCCAGAGTACATGTGCCTGCGGCATGAAATGCATCGTCCCCATGAGGGACGTCAGTACGAGAGAATGTACTCAATATGTAAGGCATAAAGTAAACCATATGTAAACAAGAGCTCAAATAGAATAGGTATCAGTGCATAAACATGTAAATAAGAACAGAAGATCACATTTGCTTACACTTGTGAAATCATGTATATTACGTTCTTTGGTTACTCTTCTTTGCTTTATGACCATTGTAAGGCATGTAATACACGTGACCAACTGATCAGTGGTGGAAGAGGAGTCCCATGCTAGGCAATTTAACCCCTGGGATGCTGCCCTCATAAATATACAAATTGGGATCGACCCATGCTAGGTTTTCGCCCCTAGGCTGCCACCCATAAGTACAAAAATAGGGATCGACCCATGCTAGGCTTTCACCCCTGGGCTGCCACCCACACATATACAGATTACTTCATTTAGTTTCTTTAATCTTTGAGATTGTTACTTTGGTGGTTGTAACCTTTATTGAGCTCAAAACTATGGACCAGTAGTAGAAGACATGTGAACATGCACTTAAGGCAGTAACAATGATATAAGGAGCAAACGTAACATCAACGTACTGTTTAGGAGCTTATATGATACAATGAACCTCATCTGGCTTAGAGAATAACTCACAAAGCTTGCTGTTGAAAGTACCTTTACTAGGAAACTCACTTCGTTGGTAACAACACAAATATAAGAGTTCATGCCAAGGAATATGAAACTGAGAAACCTTACATACCTTGTTGTGTAACTCGGATATTACAACGAATTAAGCTTCCCTCTTTCAGATTATTTATCTACAATGAAATACGTGGCAAAACTAGTATTAGTAGCTAGTTAACTAATTTGGGCTACTTGATCCCACTAAATCAGTAACTAGGCAGTAAGCTCGTAATTGATCAAACCAAGAGTGTTCCTTTCACCTCTTCTCTTCTAAACATATCTACATACTGTACGACCTTCTCATAAGGTCCCTTGAAACTCTTCCGACTTCACAACATATACCAAACAACATACAAAGGTGTGCAGGCAGCAAGTTAACATAACACCCAATTAAGTGGTGTATTACCACACCCTCCTTCCATACTTCAATACAACTTCACACACCCTTTTACAAGTTCAACCAAGTTGTCCCAAATATATACACATAAAACCGCTCCTAAAACAATCCCAAACATCCTTCAACATAATAAGAAAGTATTTTAACTTAAGGATTCCAATCACTACCCCATGGTTCTTGACACAACCACATACAGAATTCTCCATCAAACTTGCATATAAAAAGGGGTAAAAATGGGCAGTAACTTTACCATCTCGATACATCACAATACACTGCATACCCTTCTATGCCTTTTGGAAGTACCAATATATGTGTAGAAGTCAACTTATTTTTCAACTCTTGGAAGCTTCTTTCGCATAGCTCAGGGTAGAGTAGTTTTCCCTTGCATTCTGGTTGTTCTTATCGTGTTGTTTTTTATGTTTCATTACAGTATGACGATCTGTGGGCCTGAGGTTGTGGTTTAGGCTAGCTGGATCCTAGGTTAGTATGATCTCGATATGAAGGGTGAATCTCCCTGTTTTGGTGTAACTGTGTACATTTACATGTATCTATATATCCTTTTGAGCTGGTTCATTTTCATCCATTTAACATATGTTTGGGTTATGGTATAATATAACGGGAAATAAATGGCACAATGGATTAATAAGGAAATTCTTCTTTTCAACTAATGGTTTTTAAATTTAGAAAAGATTTCATTGGTTTATACTAAATATTAACTTTTAAACCCAAAAATACCTCCTTTTCAAATGATTGGAGCTCTAGGGAGAGTATCCTACTATCATTACTGATTTCAGTTATCAAAAAGGGGAAGCGACTTCTGTTACTATAAAACTAGTGTTACTAAGGACAAATTGTACCTCATTATTTAACTAATTTCTGAGTCAGAAAATACTACTATTTATGCACTTAGTCTGAGATACGGCTCCGGGCCTTACTTTTCAATTGATCTGTTAGAATATTTGTAAGCTTCAATAGCCCCTTTGCATATATATAGGGTTTTAATTTGTGGTGTATCTATATATAGATAAGCTCTGGCGGCCCAAGAGAATACTCTGGGATTTTCCTTGATTAAATGTTGCTATGTTTCATGGTATGCATTGATAAGCTGTCGCAGCCTTTGAGGATACTCCAGGAATTATTGTACGATATTTGTTATTGAGCTCTGATGTCCTGTGAGATGACTCAGGGTGTTATTCATTACTGCATTGGCCACATTTCATCAAATTCATTTTATATTACATATCATGGTGTTTTTCCGCATATCTTTACTATCGTAGCCTGGTTTGTAGTTAGCATTCTGTGTTATTTGCACATTTCGGTCTTATGGAGGTCCAGCTAGGTTATAGCTAGATTATTGCTTTATACCTTTCATGTTATGTACTCGTACTTATCCTTATTACCTAGTTATGACCTATTATTTACTTTTGACCCTCTTTCTTACCTTTGGGTTTATATTTGCATTTTGTTTTTCTTATATCTTATTTGAGCTCAGTCGACCTATGATGCCTACTGGGTACCACGTATTTTGGTACTCATGCTATACTTCTATATATTTTTCCTTATGCAGATCCTAGTAAGAGTTATTGTCGTTGACTCCACCCTCGTGCAGAGTTGCTGACTGAAGATATAGGCTGAGCTCTTGGCGATCGGAGTTGATCCAACTCCCTCTACTTTTGTACTAGTCTTCTATTGTATTTCAAAGACTGTTATGTATTTATTATATCTACCTAGCACACCTATGTTGTAGTAGCTCTTGTACCAGCTGACACCAGGTCTTGGGGGAAATCTTGTATATTTCATCCTCATCCCTCCCAATTTATTTATACTTGTTCATTTTATCTTCCACTTTTTATTGTTGCACTTCTAACTTCTGCTTTTGTTTCGTTCTTGTGTTAGACCATTACTTGTAGTTCTGGGCTAAGGGTTTGGCTTACCTACTGGTGGGTTATAGTAGGTCCCATTACAACTTGAGTTTTTGGGTTGTGACGAAGTGGATCAGAGCTCTGGGTTCTCCAGTGTCATTGGTATAAGAGCAAGTGTATAGTAGAGTCTCGTGGATCAGTACAATAATGTTCATATCCTATCTGCGGAAGGTTACTGGGCATTCTTAGGAAAGTTCCTTCTTGTTGATCCCTTATTACGCGTTCTTGGATCTATTAAAGTATAAACTTCAATTGTTCCCTTCGTTCTTAGATGGTAAAGATGAGGTCGACAACGGGTGAGTGTGAGTCCCCTTCACCTATTACTAGAGCACCATTACCATAGACAGAAGTTGAGGGTATTTAGTATCAGCCAGAGGGCGTTGGGCCAACCCAACCTCCAACAGGATTCATAGCTACACCGGTCCCTTAGGATATATTAGGCAGGATTCTTAGCTTACAGTAGAGTATGTCACGGGCTGGGGCTCTTCCTGGTACGCCTAGTGGTTCACGGGTTAAAGATGAGGCATAGAATTCAGCCCAGGTGGTGGTACATTATGGTCAGGTATTAGGAGCGCAACCTACCACTGTGGCTCCCCGTTTAGAGATATTGTTGATTCTGTTGGTTTCTCAGCCTATGGCAGCTAGGCTGATAATGACTTCTGAGAAGCTAAAGATGCTGGGTAGGTTCATCAGATTGGGTGCTCTAAGGTTTTCTGGTGCTCTGGGAGAGGATGCCTACGGGTTTTTGGTTAGTTGCTAGGAGATGTTGCATAACCTCAGGTCAGTAGAGTCGCACGGGCATGATTACCCTGCATTTCAGATAGATGGTTTAGCGAAACAATGGTTGAGATCTTATACTACTTGTAGGCCAGTCGAGTCACCTCTGATGACTTGGGCTCAGTTCTCTGAGGATTTCTTGGAGAAGTATGTACTTCATAGCTTGAGAGAAAGGTTGAGGGATAAGTTCACCAAGTTAGAGCAGGGCTCTATTTCAGTTTCTGAGTATGAGGCATGGTTTCATTAGTTGTCTAGGCATGCTATTATGATTCTTCCTACAGAGAACGAGCGGGTTTGCCAGTTTGTCGGAGGTTTTGACCTACCACTTCGTTTGGCTAAAGAGCAGCTAGTGGCATCAGAGGCTACATTCCCTGCGATTGTCGATCATGCATGGACCATTGAGGATATATGTCACGAGGCTGATGGAGGCGGGGGAAAAAGGCCCCACCGTTAGGGTAGTTTCAGTGATTTTTGGTTTTAAGGCAGAGCTTTCTTTCATAAGGGTTACCCTCAGCATTGTTAGTCCAGCTGGCTAGTCCTGACGGTGTTGCAGATTTTAGAGAGTGGTTGTTTGGGATGCAGTGGGTAGAGCAATCAAGGTTTAGGTCAGACTTCTCGAGGTTTGTGATGATGCTCAAAAGCACTCTCCCAAAGGAGGTGGTAGCAATCATCAATCAAAACAAAAGTAACCCAATGGATGGTCGGGGTCGAATCCACGGAGAGTGGAGTAATGATTCTCTAAGAGATCATCAAGAAATAATCACTAAGAGAGTAAATGCTCAAACAACTTAAAAGCAAAGATTGGGGGAATTGGAAAGGGAAATTTACGTATCAATATCAATTTCAACACAAAAGCGTATGTAAGCACGAGATTTGTAATCTATGAGAAGGAGACTACGGGTATGCTTCCGATGGGATTCTACAAAGGGTTAGGGTACTTGATTAATTTTGCAAATTCTCGGTTAATGATACGAGTAGCATCGGTTTTAGTTATGTTTGGTAATCTCTCAATCCTCCAAATATTTATCCTATGGTCTTTGCTCAATTACCATAGTTTTAACATAAACTAACCAATTCAATTGCTTGGGAAAGTCATATTATTTCTAGCTTAGACTCTAAGATGAGAGTTTCCGTCGATTAATCTCTTTCTAGCCTCAATCTAAGGTGAAAATCTCAAATTCCCACTATTGAATTCTTATCCAAATTATGAACCCCTCTTTCAACCAAGAACACAATTAAGAAGACTCAATCAATTTTTACAACCATCAATTTTATGATAAAAACTTGAGGAATTCAATAGACCCATATCAATTCATCAATTATAAGCACAATTAAACAAGAACCACGCCCAAATTCAAATATCCATCATGCACATACCCCTAAACATGGAAATTAGCTGCTCATACTAAGGAAATAAGAAGATATACAAATTGGGTAACTCATACTTCCATTCATATTCAAGCAAAAATCCAAATCCAAGCTCAATTTAGTACAAAAATGGTGAATTATAAGTGTAGAAGATGAAGAGAGAATAGTACTCTTAACATCTTCCTTGGGATCAATTCAATACTAAAAACTATCAACTCTATATGGTCCACAACCCAAAATGGGTTTTTGAAGATTCTCAAAACGTCACTTAACATTGGAAAAAAATGCCCTTCGAGAGTGGTACGAAGCAACGTGCGACACGACATGCGGTTGCATCACGTGTTATGCGCATTGCATGTCTCTTTGTCAGCCAAACAGTGATGTAAGTTGATTCTATGGTGAAGTGCAAAGGGAGGTATGGACCACACACCACATTGTGCAGCTCGCATGTCGATCGCACCTCTCGGTAAATTCTTCCTTGTTGTCAATCACCTTCACACTTCAACTCTTTTTTTAAGCTTTTTGGGTCCAATTCCTTTGTTTTCTACTTTTAACCAAGATTACCTGCATTTTCATCAATAAAGGCAATAAGTACCTCTAATTCTCATCAAAATATGGTAATAATTCATGAATAAAGGCTGAATAAGTTGGTAGATTATCAACTTATCAAACCCCCAAACTTGAACTATTGCTTGTCCTCAAGCAAGATACTCACAAAGTAAGGAATGAATTAAGTTCTAAAACATAAAAGGTGCACACAAGATTAATCTAAACTCTACAACTAAGAAAATAACAAAAAAAAGACTCAAAACAAAAAGACTCAACTACGATGCTCATCTCAATTCGGACCACCATATTCTCAAGGTAATTTCTCATTTTAAAACGTTTATCAAAAGGACTTAATTTCTCATTCAAAACAAGGGAATTTGTCATTTAAAACAAAATATTCAAGCTTCTCAATTCATTGGCATGGACCTTAAAGTTTTGCCTCAAGATTCGCCACAAAACTTGTCTCATTCATTCATCTCAATTGAAATAGAGACTTTATCATTCCTTTCAAGTGTGTGATGCCACTCACCACAAGAGAGAAACCCACTCGCGATCATGCAATTTATAATCAAAAGGGATTTTAAGAGAACCAAAGAGACTCTCACTCTCTCAAGGAAGTTTGAGTGCACACGCGTTGAACCATAGGCTTGCCCTTTATGTAATTCACCACTAATGTAGAGTTACCAAGCTCGGAATCACTAAGGGCTTGTGGTTACAATGTTGGCCAGGGTTAAGGTGAGGATAGCATTTGGCTCAAGTGACTAAACCTCCCTAACGCTCTTTGTGATCATTCAAAACACCGCTCACATTTTTGAACAAGAACTTCACCTTATTTCTCCCTCTCACAGCCCAAGGTTTCCCTTCAACTTGATCACTCAACTTCCTTTTATCACCTCAATTTAGGTATATGGTGCTACCTTGTGTTGACATGCATTCCTTTTCTTCTCCACATTAATACATACACTCCCAAACTTAGGCTTTTACCTATGTTATTATTTCAATTCCCCCCAAACTTAGGCTCATTAGGGAGGATGGGTGCAAAAATTTAGGTTCCAAAAAGGGTCAAGGTATCAAACAAAGTGCCAAAGAAAAGTCACAAGCTCAAAGAGGTTTACTAGGATCAATGTAAAGGGAAGTCAATTTGGGTGAAGTGGTTTATTCTAAAAGGGACTAAGGTCATCTTTCAAGCTCAGTTCTATCAAGGATTCCACCTTGAATCACATTCGGGGCAAGTTCTAGATAACACATGCACACAAGAACGAAGTACAACCTTACCACACAAGGCATCACAACACAAGAATTTAACAATTAGTCTCACAATTAATTGGGACAAATGACTTTTGACAAGCTATTCTGAGTTCTTTTACACTTTTGTTTATGAATCGACCAAGCCAAATGGGGAATGTGCAAGTCATGACAAGAGAATGCTTTACTCAAAATCATTTTCCCTCTTCTCTTCAATTTGTCACAAACTTCTTGCCAAGATTTTTTTTTGGTGGGCCTATTTTCAGACAAGCAAAACACAGACTCAATTTTAAACTAAAAGTTGGCATTTTCCCTTAAGAAAATCATCTCTCAATCTATCATAGAGAAATACCAACCCAGTTTGACACAAAAATAAACAAAAGAAAAAAATAAAAGAAACAATTTGCTCCTTGGGAAAGAACCATGGTATGAAGAAAACCCTTGGAGTTTATTCACTACTCTACTGTTAACAAGGCAACCAAAATTTAAAAGCGCGCTCATGAATCATTTGAAATCAAGCCTTGGTGTAGGAACTAAGAGCATTTACAAGGCATGGGTAGTAAAACAATAAATCTTGTAGGACCAAATCAGTGATATTGCAACTCAAGCAACACATAAAATAAACTCGGTGAGGGCACAGTTTAAGCACTAAGAAAATAAAAGGACCGACAAGGGAACTATCACAATCATCCAAATCATGCTCGACAAGGGCCAAATAAATTGTCTAACATAGAAATAAAAATGTCAAGGCCTGACAAGGGAAATAAAGACAATATCTAAAAGCCCAACACAGGCAACCAACAGCAACAATCAAATATGCACCACCTATCCTACAACAAGAAGCATTTCCCTCAATTCTTAAACTCAAACAAGTAAGGAAAAGGATGCAATAACTGCCTGTATAGGATACTCCTTCTCATCATCCACCTGCTCTGCTGCTTCTGAACTACTACCTGCTCTTCCTTAGCCAAAAAGGGCGGTATCCTGCGACTCTATGATCACCCTTAGGAGCACTAAATCCTGATCATCAGCCAACTTCTTATCATCGCCAGTATATACAGTGAATAACTCATCCATAGGATCGAGAGTATGATGAGGCTGGGTAATGGCCACATCCAAAGCACTCAAGTCAACATCACCAATCGATGCCTTCCCTTTGGTCTTGTCCAAATCCTTTTAGATTTCTACTACAACACCCTTAATTATATCTACCCCCTTGCATAAGTTGCTCACACTGTCTACTACCTCCTTCATATCCCTCTTGACGGCTTTCTGAATTATATCGGGTAGCTTATTAGCTAGATCAGTCAACTGCTTATCATGAGAATAGGTTAAGTTAACCAGCTTTTGGAGGCCAGCCTAGGTCGAGGTAGATGAAGATAGTGTAGGTGCAACAGCTGCAGGATTTCTTGACTCCGTATGAGTAGGTGCTTCCGAGGGTAATCTAGAAGGAGAGGAAGCAGTGGGCTTGACAGCTGTATCCCCAACCTCAATATCTTCAAAAGGCTACATTCTACGCCTCTTCATGCTAGGGGCATCAACATCTATCTTCTTTGCAAGGTCAAGCACACCAGTGGCATGGGTAGGGTCATCAAAGCGGAAGTATGGAATTCAAACCATAGCACAAAGCTTACTAATGAGTACATGAAAGAAGAATGAATCACCACCCCAACGTTCTTATCTTTTGATCATGATAGCCTTTATCTCTCAAAAGATAATATGATCCCCCGACATGATAAAGGCAACCAGAATGGATCCCTTCTGGGTAACCTTTTGGTCATTCTGAGAAGGCAATAATCTGGAGCAGATAAAGTCATACCATAGGCATGCCTCAAATTACAGAGTCTAACGTGGAATACTGCCTTCTATAGTGTCCAAGAGGGGAGTTCCAAAAGCAATGATAGTGGCAGCCCAGTCAAGTGGCTTTGTCTTAGCAAACAACTTAGCCTGAAGTGCTGGTGCAGGCTCAATTCTGTTACCCTAGGAGATTGATTTGATAGAAGTGGGTGTGATGTAGATTTCCTTGCCCCAAACTATGACTTAGTCCAAGCAAGGAAAGTCCTCCACATTTCCCTTGTACCCCATAGAATCCTGCTTGGCCTAATATGAGGCAAAGAATTCACAAACTACCTTCTCGTAATAACCTCCGGTCACCACTTGGAATAGGAACCATTGGCAGGTGGCGAACTAGTGGTGGATGTTAGGCAGATCATCCCTAACTGCTGCCAAGTTGAAGCTACACTCTGGGTTGAAGGTTCTTTTTTTGTCTCTATCGTAGAGGGCTCTCAAACCTTCTACCCCGAAGAGAATCATGTCCTCCTTCAAAACTTGCACAAGAGGAGGTGTTGGGGGAGAAGATGGGGCTTTCTTCTTGCCCTTGGATGTAGAAGTAGAGGTAGGAGGAGTTGGTGGCCTCCTTGTACTATGACCTGAGTTTCCCCTTCCAGAAGACATTGTCTGCACAAGGAGATTGTGAATACTCAAAAGGAATAGCAAAATCTTTTTGTATTTTTCAAATATTGAAAAGAAGAAAAGCTTAAAGAAGTTATCAAACTAAAAATGAACTAGAATGCATAAGAGAAGAAAAACATGTCAGGTGACTGCTGGCATGTGCGAGTCATATGCGGATCGCACATGGGATTGTGCACTTCAAATATGGCGTCACACATGCTAGCAGAAGCTTTGACTGCATTCTGTTTCAGGGTGCTGATACGCCCAAATTACACCTCTTTTTAGAAGCGCAAGTGGTCACTGTTCAAATATAGAACCCAACTAAGGTTGGGGTCGATCCCACAGGGAATATGGTAGGACTATGTTCGATTAGTGTTTACTCGTGCTCTTAGCCATTTATTTCCCTCGAGAGGTTTTTTTTAAAGTAACAAGTAATATTAGTAACTAGAATGTAAACAGGTGACAGGTGTCAATTTCAACAGTTGTTATCAATAATGGAAGCGACTAGGGTAGTGTTCCCCATGAGATCATAACTTAGTAAGGCTTTTGTACTTGGTAAACTAGTTTGATACTTAGCATGCAGAATCTGTAAGTTGGGTTCATCTAACTCCTTGGTCCGGCAGCTAGACGAATTTCACCACACGCCTTGGTCCAGCCGCGGGTTTATGCTCTACTAACCCTTACCCTGGATCCCAGATTAGCTATTTTTGGACAAGGTCAAGCTATTAGATGAGGGTTGGTAGCCTCAAATATCCATCGTTGAACAACCCTTTTCCCATTCGTTACCTCCTTGGTCTGGCAAGTAAGGATAAGGTGAGTTCTAACTTTGTACACTGCTAGAAAGCAATCAATACGAAGGGAAGAACAATACATGCATAAATATCGCCCTAGAGTTACTAAGTACTTTGCCTACTTTGTTAATCCTTCATGGTTCCCACAACCCTAGTTGTGGATTTATCTACTCATGTTCGTAAGTACACAATTAACGTTTGTTTGAGCAATCATCAATAGACACTTACAAGTGGGAATAAAGAAATCCAGAATCTTGAATAGCAATATCAAGAACACTTCAATTAATCAAGAACTTATGTTTTAAGTCAACACCAAAATAACAATGTAGTAACTATCCTAAATATATGCGTAACAACGTAACGTGCGTGATTAAAAAAAACATAAAATAGCCTAGGAAAAGTATTTATAGACAATGGAAATCATGTCCTAACAAAACTAGGAAACTGGGCTCGGCAGGGACCCCAGGTTGGATGACGATCCATCATTTAGAATGATGGTTCATAGTCTACTGGGGTCAACTGTGATCCTGGCTAGTCAATGTCTTCTGACTTGAGAAACTACGGGTGGAACCATGAGTCGTTCTTCTGAATGATTGCTCCTCTCTTGACTTATGGTTTCTTGGTCCATTTTTGTCCCTTCTCTGATTCAGTGACTATGACTCACAGAGACAGACCGTGCTTTGTAATTATGGTCCATTCATCAATCCGTGCTTCCTGCTACTCTTTTTCCCTTCTGCTGTATCTGTTTTCTACGTGTCACAGGGACGAGTCCGTCGTATTGAAACACGGCCCATAGACTGGTTCGTCCTTTTCACCAGACTTTGCATAGTTTCTGAACATTGGTCTATATGTCATAGTGATAGATCCATAGTTCTGAATCATGGACCGTCAAGTGAGTCATGCTTTTTGTATTGACTTGCATACTTTATGAACCTTGGACTACGATCCACAGTGATGGATCTGTGGTTTTGAAGCACGGCCCGTCAAGTGAACCATCGTCTCTGTAGCTTTCCAGTTTCTGCTCGATTTCCAACACTTTGCTCTAGGATCCATTTTTCCTGCATCCTTAACCAAAAACATCAAATCTACCAATAAAATGCCAATGAACTTGCGAAAATCCTAAGTATTAAGAATCGAAAGTGACGTACTTCTACGTCACATCAACACCCTCAACTTAAGACTGTTGCTTGTCCTCAAGTGACAATAGAAAACCATTCTAAAATGACGCTTTAGCAAAAGAAAACCAGGAACTACGGCAGTCATATGATCTAGCATTTCAGCTCACAATAATCAACCCCCCATCTTTTTCAATTCAAAACAAGTGCATAACTCTCGTTTATCAAGACAATGCAAGAGGATCCATGGACGACATTACTCTATCAACAGATGACCTAGCATACACTTATGAGACTCACACTAACAATCAACAGTCAAAGTTTCTCTAGTGCCCTCACAATAAAGAAGTCCCAATCACACACTAATACTGTTAAAATTTTCGGGACTAAACAAAAACACTCACACTCACAAAGATATTCAAGCAATGCGTACGCAATACCATAGACTTGCCCTTATTTTCTACGCCTCAGCTTTCGAACAATTAGGTTAGGATCACTATAGGACTTTACTCGGCTTGTAACGTAGGCTCGGGGATGGGTATGGTAGATAGATATGGGAAATAGTGACTAAGCCCTCCTTGACTAGTACGCTATGTTGCTTCCACTTACCAGACCAATTCTATTCTTTTCCTCCCCTTTCCTCCCTTTTTTATTTCTTCTTTTTCAAGTGACGGGTGCGGCTTTTGTTTCAAACTCAACTTATTTTCTCACACTTTTTTTTCTTTTTCTTTGCTTTTCTTTTTTTTTTCCTTTACATACCCGCCGCACCCGTTATTTTTCCTTTTTATAAATAACCTCTTCTTTTCATACCCACATTTTTTTTCACTTGCCTCTACAGTAGCCACCCTCAACTTAGGCGATTTGCCTGAGTTGAGGAACACAATGTCCAAGGAGGGACCAGGGCCAAACTAAAGATTCATAGAAAATGGGGAGGGTGATTAGGCAAAAAAACAAAAAGGGTCAATTTAGGCTCAAAATCAGGGATCAAAGGGTATTCACATCATTTGGTAGGTCATTTGGGATAAATTGGACTATTTCAAAAACGGCCTACGATCCTTTCCTAACCAACTATCCTACAACCTAGGCAAGACTAACCGGGCAAGTTCTGGATTGTTACACAAAGCAAGAACAAAGAAAATTTAGCTCACACACACATGGCAAGAGTCAAATCATCATGAGCTAACTATTAGGTTCATCCTTTAGCTTAAGCCATTCATCAGATCAATTAACACAATGTCATGCACAGATCCATAATAGTTAGTCTATTAAAGAGCGGATACTATTATGCCGCACAAAATTTTGGAGGGGTCTCCATTTTTCAATCAATTTTCACTCAAAATCCAGTTTAAAAACACAACATAGACTGCACTAAGTTCCTTTTCTTCTTTTACTAAACACAACCTATACTAAACGTGCCGGTTCAACAGAAATAAAAATCCTTAGGGAAAGAACACAGGCAAGAAAACCCCAAGGACTCGGTCGGGTACCTTGTGAGTACCCTCATGGGTTGCCTCCCATTCAGTGCCTGATTTAACGTCGCGGCATGAAGCGGGTATCTCGGCTACTCAGACTTCGCCAAGAGACCCATCAAAATAGCAGATCCAATGTTGCCCCCACCCCACCAAAAAAAAATGGGAATTGCCCTCAATGCACGAGAATAAACAAGACATAGGGGGGCAGGAACATACCTGTGGCACCTAAGTGCCGTCATCGGGTGTCACAAACGTCGGGTCTTCTTTCTCGGTTCCCAAAATGGTCTCTCCAACATGAACTGCCTCTGCAGTTCTCTCAACAACAACATCTGCTGCTTGGGCAGCTTTATCAATGGCACTCCCATAATAGGGTCTAAAGAAGTTTCCTCAGTGGTACCCGCGACACCACTTCCCGAGCCACCCATACCAATGGAGTCGATACGAATTTGATGCATGGCTAGAGACTCTTTTGCTACCTCAGTTTCTTTCTTCCGCCTCTTTTTTTCAGCTTTCTCTTCCTTTTTCTTCTGTGATTTAGGACTCAAAGGTGCATTCTCGTCCTAAACCGTCTTATCTCTTTTCTTTCTCTTTCTTGTGGGTTTAGAGTCAGGTTCAGCTATTTCGGTTGAGTCACAAGGAGGGGAATGTATAAGAAGGTTTATGAAGTCATCCTTCATGGTCTCAACATGTGGTAACTAAATGTCTGGCACCTGCCTTTTTTGGATCGCATCAACATCCACTCGGACCTTTGCAAGCTCTGTAAAAATAGCAGTGAGGTCTGGGATAGTCAAATTCCAAATCCTGTCATTCACCCTGATCTCTATGTTGTCCAATCGATCACTTAAATTGTCAAGGGATTTCTGGATCAGAACCATAACATTAGTTATTTGTCTTCAGATCAGAGGCTTCATGGAGTTTGAGAACCTCTTAATTTGCTCATTTGCATGGAAGGCTACTTTAGCAACCTTGCTGAACACCTCGCTGGTGAAGAAATAGGACTGACCCTGCTCACTAGATGGACTGGACTGCGCGGATGAAGACGGGCCTGGTGCAGAGGTCAATGGTCCAGAAGCCAGTGTAGCATGCTCGTTAAACACAACCAAGGCATCCGGTGGCAAGTCTCCACTAGGCTCAGGAAAATCAGATGTTGTTGCATATGGTCTTTCCTTTTAAAAATGGTGGTTACCCATTGTGGAAGGGAAAAAGAAGATGGCAGCCGGGCCGGATTTTCATTTTAAGATGTTGGGCCGACCCGGCTACTTTACTGTACCTGGGACCTATGAGTCAAAACGATGGTCCATCTTTCATAGGATGGTCCATCATTAGACTCGTGGTTCTTAGTTCTGACCTCACCCACTACCAAGAACGACGGGTCAAAAAAAGGACCATGGTTTAGGACCACGACCCTTCTTGTGACACATCATTTGCCTTTCACAGACCTATTTTCATTTCAGTGACCATGACTTAATCGATGGTCCGTTGATTGGAAGCACAGACCATTCTTGTAAGTCGTGGTCTATTTCTTCAGAGCCCTATCAATGCTACTCCAGGAACCATGAATTGGTCGATGGTCCATTATTTGAAACAACGGACTGTAAGCTCACTCCTGGTTTTTAGAGATTCCTACAGTGGTGTTCTTCGTCTCCTCACCGGCACAGAAAACAAACATTAGTCTTGGGTTGTCTCTTAAGCAGCGCCTAATTTAACGTTGCGGCACAACGCGGGTGTTTTGGCTACTCAGACTATGCCAAAACACCTTTGCACAAGCAAAAATAACATAATACAAAGAAAATATCCATGGGTTGCCTCCCATGCAGCGCCTGATTTAACATCGCGGCATGACACATGTTTATTGATTACTCAGACTTCATCAAGATCCTTAGGTGGGATGAGTTCATCAAGGCTCCAGGCTTCAATTGCTTTGAGCTCCTCCACTGTGCCAAAGTAAGCTTTAATCCACCGTCCATTTGCCTTGAACCTTTTTCCTTTATGATTCTCGAGCTTAATTGCCCCATGAAGGAACACTTGTACCACCTTGAAAGGTCCAATCCACTTGGACTTCAGCTTGCCAGGAAACAAGCGAAGTCTAGAATTGAAGAGCAGGACCAAGTCACTCGGCTGAAAATCTCTCTTTTCTATCTTCCGGTCATGATACAATTTCATCCTCTCTTTGTACAGTGTTGAGCTCTCATATGCATTCAGACGGAACTCATCCAACTCATTCAACTGTCCAAGCTGCTGCAATGATGCCTCAGACCAGTCTAAGTTCAGCTTTTTCAATGCCCACATGGCCTTATGCTCTAACTCAACCGGAAGATGGCACGCCTTACCAAACATAAGCTGATATGGTGACATACCTATTAGGGTCTTGAATGCATTCCGGTAAGCCCACAAAGCATCATCTAACTTCCGCGACCAATCCTTTTTATTTGCATTTACAGTCTTGGACAGGATTGCCTTTATCTCTCTATTGGAAACCTCCACTTGCCCACTCATCTGAGGATGATAGGGGGTTGCAACTCTGTGTTTCACTCCATATTTTTCAAGCAAAGCTCAAAACAGCTTGTTGCGAAAATGAGAGACTCCATCACTAATTATTGCCCTTGGCATACCAAACCTGGAGAAGATGTTCTTTTTCAAGAACGCTGTGACACACTTGCCTTCATTACTGGGAAGCGCAACCACCACTACCCACTTAGACACATAGTCCACAACCATCAATATGTAGCATTTCCATTGGACAGCACGAATGGACCCATGAAGTCAATACCCCAAACATCAAATAGCTCGATCACAAGGATGGGATTAAGAGGAAGCTCCTGCCTCCTTGATATGCCTCCTTCCCTTTGACATCTACTGCAAGCCTTAGCAAATTCATGGGCGTCTTTGTGAATAGTCGGCCAATAGTAGCCGCATTACAAAATCTTGTGCGCAGTCTGAATACCACTATGATAACCTCCAACAGGGGATGAATGGCAAGCTTCTAGTATCTCCATTATCTCACCTTCAGGCACACATCTCCGGATCACTGTATCAGCACACACACGGAACAAGAATGGATATTCCCAGAAGTACTTCTTCACATCGGACATGAACTTTCTTCTTTGGTGGACAGACATATCATCAGGCACTAAATCACTTGCCAAATAGTTGGCAATGTCAGAAAACCATGGGATCAAATCTTGAGAAGTGGCTAACACTTTTTCATCAGGAAACTAGTCATCTATTTCTTGCTCATCATTCAGCTTTAGCATTGCCTCTTCTTCCAACCTAGACAAATGGTCTGCTACCTGATTTTTTGTACCCTTTTGGTCCTTGACCTCGAAATCAAACTCTTGCACTAGCAACATCCATCTAATCAGTCTCGATTTTGCATCCTTCTTCGCCATGAGATGACGAAGAGTTGCATGGTCAGTGTGCACCACCACCTTGGTGCCAAGCAAATAAGATCTGAAATTTTCAAACGCAATGACCACAGCAAGTAACTCATGTTCAGTGATAATATAGTTCTTTTGAGCCGGATTAAGTGCTTTGCTAGCATAGTATACCGGATGGAGGATCTTTTCACGCCTTTGACCTAGGAATGCTCCTAGAGCCACTCCACTAGCATCACACATAACCTCAAAAGGTTGTGACACATCAGGAGAAATAATGATAGGAGTTGAGACCAACTTCTCTTTAAGGCACTTGAATGCCTTCAGACATGCATCATCAAACACTAACTTTACCTCTTTCTCCAATATCTTGCAGAATGGATTGGCAATTTTGGAGAAGTCCTTGATAAACATCCTATAAAAGCCAGCATGCCCCAAAAAGCTTCGAATCCCCTTCACAGAAACTGGTGGAGGCAATTTTTCAATCACTTCGATCTTCACTTTATCGACCTCAATACCTTTCTTGGAGATCCTATGGCCAAGCACTATGCCTTCTTTCACCATGAAGTGACACTCTTCACATCATTTTAGCACACAACTCAGATGATTCAGACAGTCATCAAAAGAGTCACCTACCACCAAAAAGTCATCCATAAATACCCCAATAGTGCCCTCCACCATGTCTGAGAAAATGGACTGATAACGCTGAAACATTACTGGCACATTGCATAAACCAAACGATATTCTTTTGAAAGCAAACATCCCATATTGACAGGTGAAAATGGTTTTCTCTTGGTTTTCAGGAGCAATCGAGACCTGATTGTACCCCGAATAACCATTTAGAAAACAATACCATCCTCTACCAGCAAGACGTTCTAACATCTAATCCATGAATGGCATTGGAAAATGGTCCTTCTCAGTCCAAGCATTCAGCTTCCTATAATCTATGCATATGCGCCAGCCTGTGACTGGCCTCATCAGAATCAACTTATTCTTTGCGTTTGGGACGAAAGTAATCCCACCCTTCTTCAGCACACACTGAACTGGGCTCACCCTGTAACATCCCGTATTCTGCATATACTAGTCCTATTCATATATCACTTGATATAGCCTTGTTGTATAGGTGAGGGACCGAGTTTCTTATATGAGCAGTGATAGTTTAATGTGTATTGGGAGGTGTTGTAATGCCCTATTCAGTTCAGCACGTAAACGGCCAAGTTAACCTCGACAAAAGTATTTAAACTCGAGATGGTAAGGTTGTATTTGAGTAAATATTTAGGGTGAAGTTTTAAGTTAAAGCAAAAGGGATTAGAAATTAGAAAATAGAATAAAATAAGTGAGCTGCTTGCTTGACTTAACTAAGCTAGTAGGTGACAAGTAGGTGCATCACCTACTTTGACTTATTGACCAGCCTAAAGAACTAGGTAGGTGCATCACCTACTAAGACTATTTTGACTAGCTTAGAGGGCCAAGTACACCCATCACCCACTTGAATAAATTCTGGCCCAAAGAAGTGAAAGAAAGGGAAGAATTGGCAGCCAAGGCCCAATAAGGTTAAGTCCAACAAAGCCCATGTAAAATGGCCAAGTAGGTGTATCACCTTCTTGACATTTTGTGGCTCAAAATGAGCAAGGAAAGTCGGCCAAAGCAGCCCCCCTTTAAAGGGGTTAAGACCAGCTCATTTCACTCATTTTAACTTGAAAAAAAATAGATTTTAGAAGTTCTTTCTTTCTCTCTCTCTTAGCTTCACATAGCAGCCATAAAATACCATTAGGGTTCTTAAGTATTCTCCCTCTTTTCAAGCTAAGTTGAAGGGGAGTTCAAGCTCTTGAAGAAGTACAAGTTAGGAGGACAGATTTTCAGAATTTAAGGTAAAGTTACTGCCCATTTTTACCCCTTTTTATATGCAAGTTTGATGAAGAATTCTGTATGTGTTTGTGTCAAGAACCATGGGGTAGTGATTGGAATCCTTGAGTTAAAAATACTTTCTTATTATGTTGAAGGATGTTTGGGATTGTTTTAGGAGCGGTTTTATGTGTATATATTTGGGACAGCTTGGTGGAACTTGTAAAAGGGTGTGTGAAGTTGTATTGAAGTATGGAAGGAGGGTGTGGTAATACACCACTTAATTGGGTGTTATGTTAACTTGCTGCCTGCACACCTTTGTATGTTGTTTGGTATATGTTGTGAAGTCGGAAGAGCTTCAAGGGACCTTATGAGAAGGTCGTACAGTATGTAGATATGTTTAGAGGAGAAGAGGTGAAAGGAACACTCTTGGTTTGATCAATTACGAGCTTACTGCCTAGTTACTGATTTAGTGGGATCAAGTAGCCCAAATTGGTTAACTAGCTATTAATACTAGTTTTGCCACTTATTTCATTGTAGATAAATAATCTGAAAGGGGGAAGCTTAATTCGTTGTAATATCCGAGTTACACAACAAGGTATGTAAGGTTTCTCAGTTTCATATTCCTTGGCATGAACTCTTATATTTGTGTTGTTACCAACGAAGTGGGTTTCCTAGTAAAGGTACTTTCAACAGCAAGCTTTGTGAGTTATTCTCTAAGCCAAATGAGGTTCAGTGTATCATATAAGCTCCTAAATAGTACGTTGATGTTACGTTTGCTCCTTATATCATTGTTACTGCCTTAAGTGCATGTTCACATGTCTTCTACTACTGGTCCATAGTTTTGAGCTCAATAAAGGTTACAACCACCAATGTAACAATCTCAAAGATTAAAGAAACTAAATGAAGTAATCTGTATATGTGTGGGTGGCAGCCCAGGGGTGAAAGCCTAGCATAGGTCGATCCCTATATGTGTACTTATGGGTGGCAGCCTAGGGGCGAAAGCCTAGCATGGGTCGATCCCAATTTGTATATTTATGAGGGCAGCATCCCAGGGGTTAAATTGCCTAGCATGGGACTCCTCTTCTACCACTGATCAGTTGGTCACGTGTATTACATGCCTTACAATAATCATAAAGCAAAGAAGAGTAACCAAAGAACGTAATATACATGATTTCACAAGTGTAAGCAAATGTGATCTTCTGTTCTTATTTACATGTTTATGCACTGATACCTGATTCTATTTGAGCTCTTGTTTACATATGGGTTACTTTATGCCTTACATATTCAGTACATTCTCTCGTACTGACGTCCCTCATGGGAACGCTGCATTTCATGCCGCAGGCACATGTACTCTGGCTAGTAGACCTCCCCAGTAGGAGCACAGGACACTTGGCTGCTGTTGGTGAGCTCCAGGTTGATTCGGGGCTTTACCGAGTCTTTTGGTATATATTTTGGGTATTGTATAGTTAAGGGTAAGGCGGGGCCCTGTCCCGACCTAAACTAAGTTTGTCTATCTTGTAGAGGCTTTATAGACCAATGGTAAAGTAAAACTTAGTTATGTCTTTGCTCTTAACAGTTGAGGCCTCAATGGCCAGATCGTGTACATAAGTTTTGGGCCTATCTATGTTGGTCTTGTTATTCAGGCAACTTATCTATAGTCAAAGCTTCTTAATTGTCATAGTTATATGCATGATGAATCACAGGTTATAAGTTGGTTCTCTCGGGCCTTTAGGGCATTGAGTGCCTGTCCGTCTAAATGGAATTTGAGGCGTGACAAAAGTGGTATCAGAGCAGGTCATCCTAGGGAGTCTACAAAGCCGTGTCTATGTAGAGTCTTGCTTATGGGTGTGTTGTGCACCACATCTATAAACAGGAGGCTACGGGACATTTAGGAGTTGTCTCTTTTTCTTCATCTCTTCGATCGTGCAATAGAGCCAATGTTATAGGTTTATCGTATCTAACCTTTAAATTGTTTTTATTATAGCAAAAATGCCAGTTACTAGGAAAAGTAAGAGTACTGGTAAGCAAGTAGATGTGGCTACTGGAGAAGGGACCAGCAAATCACCACCTAGACGAGCTAATCAAAGTGAGGCTCAACTGTCTTCATCACAGAGTTCCTCCACTCCTTCGTCTCCAGAAGAGCTAAGGAGGGCAGCAGCACCCCAAGAATCACCGGTTAATGCTACTGACCAAGATTTAAAGAATGCAGTCCAATTGTTGACTCGTATACTTGCTGGTCAAGGACAAGGGCAAACAGGTACTAGTGGTGCAAATAGGGAAGCTAGTGTGCGGATACGTGATTTCCTTAATTTGGACCCTCCATCATTCACCGGGTCAGATCCTAATGAAGATCCGCAAGACTTTATTGATCAAATCCAAAGGACCTTAGCTATTATGCATGTATCTGGTAAGGAAGCAGTTGAGTTGGCAACATATAGATTAAAAGGTGTGGCTATATTGTGGTATGAAGCTTGGAAACAATCTAGGGGTATAAATACACCTTCAGCTAAATGGAAAGAGTTTAAAAAGGCATTCCTTGACCATTATCTGCCATTGGAGATTCGGGAGGCCCGTGCAACTCAGTTCTAAATCTTCACCAAGGGAATATGAGCGTGAGAGAGTATAGTCTCAAGTTTAATTCTTTGGCCAGGTATGCTCCTAATGTAGTAGCTACTATGGAGGATAGAGTTCATCGTTACGTGGATAGATTGGATTCATTCCTGGTTAGGGATTGTACTATTGCTGCTTTAAACAAAGATATGGATATAGCAAGGATACAAGCTTTTGCACAAAAGATGGAGGATCAAAGGCAAAGGAGAAGGACACAAGAGTCGGAAAGAGGGCAGGCCAAGAGGGCCAGATCTATGGGCCAGTTTACGCCATCCCAAGGTGAGTTTAGGCCTCGGTTTTCTAATAGACTGTCTAGGCCATCATCTTCCTACTCTACAGCTAGCGCTCCACCTCGATTTCAAGGGTCTAGGGCTAATCAATTTGGGCAAAGGAGTGAGAGTCAAGGCTCACAAGTAGCAGGGTACCAAGAACAGGGAAGTGCGACCCAACCAAGACCTCCTAGACAGTCTTGTAAACAATGTGGAAGAAATCATCCAGGTATATGTCGGCTCGGAACAAATGTTTGTTTTTGGTGTGGTACACCGGGACACATGATGAGAAATTGCCCTCAAAGGGGCATGGGTAGCATGGCACAACCTACTGGATCGATTGCTGCATCATCATCATCGGTGCCTTCTTTAGGTAGAGGGCCACAGGTGCCTGCAGGTCGTGGTAGAGGTGGTAGAGGAACTGCTAGTTCTAGTGGAGTTCAAAATCGTACATATGCTCTAGCGGAACGACAAAATTTGGAGGTTTAACCTGATGTGGTTACAGGTACATTGTCCATATTTTCATATAATGTATATGCATTAATTGATTCAGGCTCTACACTATCATATGTAACTCCATTGATTGCTGGAAAGTTTGAAGGAACGCCAGAATTATTGGTTAAACCATTTGAAGTATTTACGCCAACTAGCGAGTCTATTATAGCTAGAAAAGTCTATCGTAATTGCATAGTAACTGTTTGTGACCGTAACACATTGGCTGACCTTGTTGAGCTAGATATGCTAGATTTTGATGTTATAATGGGTATGGATTGGTTGGCTTCATGTTATGCCATGGTAGATTGCCGAGCTAAGAGGGTGAGTTTCCATTTTCCAAAAGAGGCAGTCCCTGAATGGAAAGGTAATGTTGGGACACCAAGAGGTAAGTTTATTTCTTATCTTAAGGCAAAGAAGATGATGTCTAAAGGGTACATATGTCATCTAGTGAGAGTGAGAGATATAGATGCGGAGCCACTAGATCTTCAGTCTATTCCAGTGGTAAATGAATTTTCTGATGTATTTCCCGAAGAGCTTCCAGGTTTGCCTCCAGAAAGAGAGATAGAGTTTGGTATTGATGTGATTCCAGGTACTCAACCCATCTCCATCCCTCCATATAGGATGGCCCCGGCAGAATTACGAGAATTGAAGGAACAATTAAAAGATTTGTTAGAAAAGGGATTCATAAAGCCTAGTATATCCCCTTGGGGAGCACCGGTTTTATTTGTACGCAAGAAAGATGGCTCATTGAGAATGTGTATTGACTATCGGCAGTTGAATAAGGTGACAATTAAGAACAAATATCCCCTTCCTAGGATTGATGATTTGTTTGACCAGTTACAGGGTGCTAAGTGTTTCTCGAAGATTGATGTGAGGTCGGGTTATCATCAAGTAAAAGTTAAAGAGAAAGATATACCCAAGACAGCTTTCCGAACACGGTATGGTCATTTTGAATTTTTAGTTATGTCATTTGGGCTAACAAATGCACCAGCAGCTTTTATGGATCTGATGAATAGGGTGTTCAAGCAATTCTTGGACGTGTTTGTGATTGTATTCATAGATGATATCTTGGTCTATTCAAGATCAAAGGAGGACCATGCTAATCACTTGTGGCAGGTGTTACAGGTTCTTCGTGATCGTAAGCTATATGCAAAGTTTTCTAAATGTGAGTTTTGGTTAAAATCTATGGCATTCTTGGGTCATATTGTCTCTGCTGAAGGAATAAGGGTTGATACTCAAAAGATAGAAGCCGTGAAGAACTGGCCAAGACCTACAACACCTACGGAGGTTCGTAGTTTCCTTGGGTTGGCAAGTTATTATAGAAGGTTCGTTGAGGGATTTTCCTCTATTTCTGCACCCTTAACAAAGCTAACACACAAGGCAGCCAAGTTCCAATGGAGCGATGCATGCGAAAGAAGCTTCCAGGAGCTGAAAAATAGGTTGACTTCTACACCTATATTGGTACTTCCAGAAGGCATAGAAGGGTATGCAGTGTATTGTGATGCATCGGGAGTGGGCTTAGGATGCGTATTGATGCAGCATGGTAAAGTAATAGCTTATGCCTCAAGACAGTTGCGGCCACATGAGAAAAATTATCCAGCCCATGACCTAGAGCTAGCAGCGGTTGTATTTGCTTTAAAGATATGGCGCCACTACTTGTATGGGGTTCATGTTGACATATATACGGACCATAAGAGCTTGCAATATATCTTTAAGCAGAAGGATCTGAATCTGAGGCAGCGAAGATGGCTTGAATTATTAAAAGATTATGATGTTGATATCTTGTATCATCCGGGGAAAGCAAATGTGGTGGCCGATGCTTTAAGTCGTAGGACAATGGCAAACACCTATGGGCAGTCCATGGAAAGACAAAGAATAGCTAAGGATCTATACCAACTAGCTAGCTTGGGGGTTCGCCTTCTTGAATCTCAAGATGAAGGGATTATTGTTCAAAATGCAGCAGAATCCTCATTAGTAGTCTAAGTAAAAGAGAAGCAATATAAGGATCCTATTCTATTACAGCTTAAGGAGAATGTACAAAAAGGGGTGACAAAGGCATTTGAGCTTACGCAAAACAAAGTACTCCAGTGCCAAAACAGATGGTGTGTGCCTAATATAGATGGACTAAGGGAGAGAATTATGACAGAAGCACATCATTCAAGATATTCTATCCATCCGGGCTCAACTAAAATGTATCATGA
This sequence comes from Jaltomata sinuosa, assembly GCA_003996215.1. Taxonomy (NCBI): domain Eukaryota; kingdom Viridiplantae; phylum Streptophyta; class Magnoliopsida; order Solanales; family Solanaceae; genus Jaltomata; species Jaltomata sinuosa. The sequence continues at coordinate 28,458 of QJPP01000089.1, forward strand.
CTTGAAAGGCGTGTATTGGTGGAGTGACATGAAAAAGAACATTGCAGAATTTGTTTCTCAATGTCCAAATTGTCAACAAGTTAAAGTAGAGCACCAAAAGCCTGGAGGTTATATGCAACATATAGACCTTCCAATTTGAAAGTGGGACATGATCAACATGGATTTTGTCACTGGTCTGCCTCGCTCATTTCGGAAGTTTGACTCCATATGGGTGATAGTTGATAGACTCACCAAATCAGCCCACTTCTTGCCGGTTAAGGCTACTTATACAGTTGAAGAGTATGCAAGGTTGTATATTAAAGAGATAGTTCGGCTACATGGAATCCCAATCTCTGTTATATCTGATAGGGGAGCTCAATTCACTGCGAATTTTTGGAAATCATTCCAGAAGAGTTTGGGAACACAAGTGAATTTAAGTACGGGCCTTTCACCCTCAAACGGATGGTCAGGCAGAACGTACAATCCAAACACTTGAGGATATGTTACGAGCTTGTGTATTGGACTTTAAAGGTAGCTGGGATGACCATTTACCACTTATTGAGTTTTCTTACAACAATAGCTACCATTCAAGTATCAAAATGGCACCTTATGAAGCTTTATATGGGAGGAAGTGTAGATCACCAATCGGATAGTTTGAAGTGGGTGAAACTACCTTATTTGGGCCAGATCTTGTTCATCAAGCTATGGAAAAGTTAAGGT
>QJPP01000090.1:0-93218 GCA_003996215.1 Jaltomata sinuosa
CGCAATCACATCGTGACAATCATATAGAAAGAACCCGGTTAAGCCTAGAATCGACATTGTTACAACGCCATGGTGAACACATCCCTAGTTCATTCTCTCCTACTGATTTAAACCCCCTACGTTTATTATTGTTTCGTTTACAATTTGATTACAAAACCCCCCCTTATTTACTGGAATCGATTGACAACTAGTCACTTAATTCACCAAAGACTTAATCATCACCATATTCTCTGTGGGATTCGACCTCAACCTTGTTGGGTTATATATTTGACAACGATCGCTTACGCTTCTTAAATAGAGGTGTAGTTTGAGCGTTATCAAAAATGGCGCCGTTGCCGGGGAATACGGTTTTTGATTAAGTTTGGTGTTTATTTGACTTTTTGTTATAATTTCCTGCTTTACGTTTGTTTGTTGTTTTTGTTTTGACAGGGTACAAAGTTGTGCATGCATAATACCCGAAGTTCGGGGAAACAAATTATACCTTACGACCCCGAACTTGCTAGAACATTGAGGCAGAACATGGCCGCACAACTAGAGCCAGCAAGGCTCGCTGCTGAACTGCAGGCCCAACAAAACCTGAATGCTGGTGGTCTGCAGGACGATGGTGCACGGAATGATGATGAGCTTGATTTAGATGGAGCTGGCGCGACGGGCGCCATTATTGTTCCACCGCTACCGCCCGGAGCCAAATTCAACATCACTAGCACGATGATACAGCTGTTGAACTTGAGAGGAGTGTTCCGCGGTGTTGCTGGCAACGATGCAAACCAGCACTTGATGAACTTCGTGGGCATATGCAAATCATTCGAGCTGCCAGGCGTGAGTCAGACAGCGATCAGGCTCAGGTTGTTTCCGTTGTCTCTGTCTGATGAGGCAGCGTTGTGGTTGACAGAATTGCCCCCCGACTCTATCGCAACGTGGGGAGAGTTGAGAGGAGCTTTCCTAGAAAGGTTCTTTCCTCCCTCTCGGATGATACAGTTGAGGGACGAAATCAGCAACTTCAGGCAGCAACCACACGAAGCACTGCACGAGACTTGGTTGCGATTTAAGAAGAAGCTGGCACAGTGCCCGAACCATCAATTGGCCGACAACGTCTTGATGCAGACATTCTATAGGGCATTAAATTCGGCTACAAAGCCGCCGTTAGACAACGCAGCAGGTGGTGCATTCATGGGACTTTCTTTTGCTGAGGCCACAACTACGTTGGACAGGCTCACCAAGACCAACAGAGCCTGGCATACACGAGATTCAGAGGTTGCAACTAGCACCTACACAGTTGGTATGTCAGCTGAGCAGCGTAGGAAAGAGGAGGAACGCGACCAAGACATGGCGCACCTGAAAACACAGTTAGATCTCCTGACAAAGCACTTGACGTCAGGAAGTATGGAGAAGGTACAGGTTGCCAGTTCCCAAGGTATAGAACCTGAGGACGTGAATTATGTGGGGGGTTTCCAGGCCAATGGCCAAGGAAACCAAGGTCGGAACTATCCAAACCACTATGAGAATGGTGGCTACAAAAATCGCGACCAAGGAAGCAGGAGGAACAACACCGATAGAGGTGGGTTGTATATACCACCTAGCAATCGGGACAAAGCAGGCAGCGAGGCTGAGACATCCAAACCTGAGAATATGATGGCGAAGATGCTGCTTAAGGTGGAATCGACTGACTCTGGGGTAAAGGCAATGCGGAATGAGTTATCATCATTGAGTCTGGTAGTGGAGTCACACTCAACCGCTATCAAGCAACTAGAGCAGCAAGTGGGTCACATCTCGGCATCTCTAAACCCAAGGAAACCGGGTACTTTGCCGAGCGACACCACCCATCCGAAAAATAACGCAAGCTGCATGGCAATCACCACTAGAAGCGGAAAAATATTACCGGAATCACATCCGGTAATTCATGCACAAGGTGAGGCTGCAAAAGATGATCAGGCGGTAGAGGAAGAGGACATTCCAAAGCCTGCGAATAAATGTAAGGAAGCTGAAAAGCTTCCAACGATGAGGCCTCGACCACCACCTCCGTTCCCACAGCGTTTGAAAAAGAAAGCTGACGATGGCAAGTTCCTGAACTTCGTGACCATGTTGAAAGAAATTTCGATAAACATACCTTTGGTGGAAGCTCTAGAACAAATGCCCGGTTATGCCAAGTTCATGAAGGACTTGATTACAAAGAAGCGGACGGTAAGCTTTGAGCCGGAAGACAACCTCCATCACTGCAGCGCTATTTCCTCTAGATCAGTAGTGGAAAAGAAAGGAGATCCAGGTGCGTTCACTGTTCCATGTACCATCGGGAAGCTCAACTTCGGAAGAGCTATGTGTGATCTTGGGGCTAGTATAAATTTGATGCCGCTAGCAGTGTATGACAAATTGGGTTTGGGACCTCCTAAACCAACGTCCATGAGAGTGATGATGGCTGATCGTTCGATAAAACGACCTGTTGGAGTATTGTCTGATGTGCTAGTGAAGATCGGTAAGCTTATCTTCCCTGCTGACTTGGTGATCCTGGATTGCGAAGTAGATTTTGAAGTTCCTATCATCTTGGGGCGACCATTGTTAGCTACGGCGAGAGTGTTGGTTGACATGGAGAAAAACGAGCTGACCTTCCGATTGAACAATGAATTGGTCAAGTTTGATGTAACCAAGCTGATGAAGCGACCAAGTGACATGAGAGTGGTCGCGGTCATGAATGCCATTGAGGAACCTCCGGCGGATGTGCACCTTGAGGAGAAGTGTTTGGTCGAGACTCTAGCTGTTGTAAAAAGTATGGCGCGAGAGCGTAGATATGTAGAGGCAGGCGGTGAAAGTAAATCGAGAAAACGAAAACACCGCAAGAGAATCTGCAAAGAAAGAGCGAAGAAGTGGTCGCGACTAGCGATGGAGCCCAAAGAGGAAGCTGGAACGCCACACTCCATTGAGTTCTCTTGTTTTGGAGACCCAGGCGGTCTCCAACATCATTCCAGATTCTGAGTCATATCGACTTCACAGGTATTCCTTTATTCTCACAGCTTTTAGTTTTCATATGTATGCATTGGGGACAATGCATGAGTCTAAGTTGAGGGTGTTGGGAAACCTGTGGGTCACCACCGAGGGTTTTTGTTGCCGATTTCTTTTCCCTACGGTGTGCTATCTAGTAGAACCGGCATGTTTAGGTTGTTGTTTTAAAGTTTTTTAGTGTCTATAGCAAGCATGCGTTGTTCTTGTCTAAAAACGAGGCCCCTTGAAAAATTTTTCTGGTTTTGAGCTTATGTTGAAACAATTGACTGTCTGGATCCTTGAATGTCATTGTGTGAATATGATTAGGATGAGTATGCTTAAGCCGAGCGGTTGTTTGATAGTTGGTAGCGATATAGTTTCTTGGTGCTAAGAGTGTGTGAGATTTATTGTCATAAATTCTTACTCTGTGCATGCATCTAGAACTTGCCCGGTCTATTTTGTTAAGTTTGAAGTTTGGTTGCTTAGGAAAGGATCGCAGGCCCTTTTTGATGCAGTCCACTTAGCCTATATGACCGTCCAAATACAAATAATCCCTTTTGATCCCTGTTTGAGCCATAATTGACCTTATTCTTTCAATAACCTGTCACCATTCCTGTTTAACTTTGAATCCCTATCTTGGCCCTGGTCCTTCCTTGGACATCGTGCACCTTAACGTAGGCAATCCGTCTAAGTTGAGGGTGGCTACTATAGAGGTAAACCATGTTTTTGCCCTGGTCCTACCAATGGACATTGTGCACCTTGACGTAGGCAATCAGCCTAAGTTGAGGGTGGCTACTACAGTGGTAAAAGAGAAGAAAAAGAGGATGGAGAGGATTGTTGTTGAATAGAATGAAAATCCGGGTGTGCGCATAAGAAAAGAAAAGAAAAATAAAGAAAGATGAAAAAGATCGAAAAAGAAACGAAAAGAATTGTCAATAAAGAGGCCGCACCTGTATCTAGAATCAAGGAAATAAAAAGGTGACTAAGGATGGATAAAGTGAAGTTATGTGGTGATAAGATGTAAATGGTTCTAAGGAGGGCTTAGTCACTAACCCCTAAATGTATCCTACCTGCACTTGAAGCCTCATTACAAGCCAAAACAAGTCCTGTAGTGATCCTGAGCGGCTTTCTGAAGAACCAAAATAGAATAGTAAGGGCAAGCCTATGGTATCGCATGTGCATTGTTTGCAATCGTTTGTGAGTGTGAGCGCTTACCTAGTCCCAAATCTTGTGTGTGGGATTTCTTTGTGGTGAGGGCACCAAGATGGCTATATTGTCTATTGATTGTTAGAATAGCTGCGGGTGTGTATGCATAATGTTCTATCATATCGGAATGACATGTTTGGATCCTTGCAAGTTAGTGTTCATACATTCGTGTGTTACAAGGGAGCATGATTTGTTACAAGGGAGCATGATTTAATTGAATAAGTTTGAATGAACATGAGTTGCTATAGACATGAGTTTGTGTTCTTAGTAGAGTCGTATTATTGTTTTATGTTATGTTGCTTGAGGACAAGCGAACGTTTTAAGTTGAGGGTGTTGATGTGACGCTAATTTACGCCACTTTCGACTCCTTTTTACTAAGAACAATCGTACGTTTTCAAGCAACCATTGTTGTTTTTGATGTTTTTATGTTGTATTTGTAGGAAATGGAAGCAAACACGAAAACGGAAGAAAATACGAGAAAAACGAAGTTCTGCCTAAGAGTGACGGCCTGAGTGACGGGCCGTCACACATGTGACGGTCCGTCACTGGGACCGTCACACCAAGGCAGACCTCCAGGTTGAACCACTGCCTAGCAGTGACGGTCCAGGCGACGGTCCGTCACTGCCTTGACGGTCCGTCAGCCTGACCGTCACGCTTAGGCAGTGACTCAGGCGGCGACCCGCGTTTTTGGGGATTCCTAGCCCGTTTTGGATTTGGTTTCTTTGACTCCTATAAATACCCTATGTTAGGTTTATGTTAGAAATTATTCTCCCATTATTTCAAACACGTTTTTAGTTAGTTTTCGAGAGCAAGAACACGATTCTTGAATTAACATTATTGTTCTTGATTCGTTCTTGAGTTCTTGGTTTTTATTGTTCTTGGATACTTGAAGATTGTTCTCAATATATTGTAAGGATCTCGTTTCTTTATTATTTTATGAACATGACTTTCTTCTTTTCATCTTCGAGCATGAGGAACTAAAACTCCCGCAACTAGGGTTGTGGGAGCCATGGCAAACGTAGCAATATAGATTCCGGGTAGCGTTGGGTTCGATATATGTATTGTCACGTTGTTAATCATACTTTATGTCACGTTTTCTAGTGGTTGCAAACATTAGAACATGCCTAGGTTTAGTTTGCTTGAGTAAAGAGATTTAAACCGGGAAAACTTGATTAAACAACAAGGATTCGAGACTACAAACTCTCGTCTTAAAGAATAATGCCGTAACTGGATTACTCTACTTGATGTTAGGATTGCTAAGCTAAAAGTACATCTTTTCGAGGTCGAAAGAATAGAAAAGGAAATTTGTTTATTCGGTCGAGAGACGTTTAGACGATACAATTGACGCAATCACATCGTGACAATCATATAGAAAGAACCCGGTTAAGCCTAGAATCGACATTGTTACAACGCCATGGTGAACACATCCCTAGTTCATTCTCTCCTACTGATTTAAACCCCCTACGTTTATTATTGTTTTGTTTACAATTTGATTACAAAACCCCCCTTATTTACTGGAATCGATTGACAACTAGTCACTTAATTCACCAAAGACTTAATCATCACCATATTCTCTGTGGGATTCGACCCCAACCTTGTTGGGTTATATATTTGACAACGATCGCTTACGCTTCTTAAATAGAGGTGTAGTTTGAGCGTTATCAGTAGACTTTGATGTTATTTTGGGCATGACCTGGTTGTCTCCTTATCATGTTGTATTGAATTGTACCACTAAGACTGTGGCTCTAGAAATTCCAGGTAAGGATAGACTAAAGTGGAAAGGTTTATACAGGCCTAAGCCGGCTAAGATCATATCATTTATTTGGGATAGGAAACTAGTGGTGAGAGGGTGTTTGGCCTTCTTGGCTCATCTCCAGGATGATAGTGTGGAGTCCCCATCTATTAAGTTAGTTCCGGTTGTGTTAGAGTTTCAGTTGGTGTTTCCAGCGGATTTTCCTAGTATACCTCCAGACATGGACATTGTTTTTTGTATTGACTTGGAGCCGGGTACTCACCCAATTTCTATTCCTCCCTATCGCATGGCTCCGGCAGAGTTAAGAGAACTTAAGATTCAGCTTCAGGAACTCTTAGATAAGGGTTTTATCCATCCCAATGCTTCACCATGGGGTGCTCTGGTATTGTTTGTGAAAAAGAAGGATGGTAGTATGCGGATGTGCAGAGAATACAGGCAGTTGAATAAGGTTACCATCCAAAATAAGTACCCTTTACCCCGTATTGATGATCTTTTTTGACCAGTTACAAGGTGCATATTTATTTTCAAAAATTGACTTAATGTCAGGTTTTCATCAGTTAAAGATTAGACCCGAGGACATCCCTAAAACTTTTTTTCGAACTCGGTGTGGTCATTACGAGTTACTAGTGATTTCGTTTGGGTTAACTAGTGCACCGACATCATTCATGAGCTTGATGAATAGGGTGTTTAAGTCTTATTTGGATTCATTCATCATCATGTTTATAGATGAAATTTTGATCTACTCCAAGAGTAGGGAAGAGCAAGCTGAACATCTCCGTATTGTGTTGGATATTTTGAAGCACCAGAAATTGTATGCAAAATTTTCTAAGTGTGAATTTTGGTTGACTTCAGTCTCCTTCTTAGGGCATGTGGTATCAAAAAAAGAGGTGATGGTAGATCCCCAGAAGATTTAGGCAATCAATAGTTGGGTCTGATCGAGCTTTGTGACTGAGGTGAGGAGTTTCGTGGGGCATATAGGTTACTACCGTAGATCTGTCAAGGATTTCGTGTCCATCGTTATTCACTTGACAAGGTTGACTCAGAAAAAGGTACCATTTGTGTGGTCCAACAAGTGTGAGGAGAGCTTTCAAAATATCAAGACACTTCTTACCACGACTCCTATCCTTTCATTGTCGGTTGAAGGTAAGGATTTTATTGTATATTGTGATGCTTCACATTCGGGTTTGGGTGCTGTGTTGATGCAGGACAGAAATGTGATAGCATATGCTTCTAGGAAGTTGAAGGTTCATGAGAAAAACTATCCAATCCATGACTTGGAGTTGGTAGCGGTGGTGTTTGCACTCAAAATTTGGAGGCACTACTTTTATGGTGTCAAGTGTGAGGTGTTCACCGATCATCATAGTCTGCAACATGTATTTACTCAGAAGGACTTGAATTTGAGGAAGAGAAATGGAGTTGTTGAAAGACTATGATGTGACCATCCTGTACTTTTCGGGTAAGGCCAATGTGGTGGTAGACGCATTGAGCCAAAAGACAGTCAGCATGGGCAGTTTGACTTGTTTGGAGGTGTCCAAATGACCATTGGCAAGGGAGCTTCAGGCTTTGGAAGCTAAATTCATGCACTTGGGTATCTCAGACCAGGGTGGAGTGTTGGCCAGTATTGAGGTCAAATCCACATTCATAGAAGAAATAAAGGCCAAGCAATTTCAGGATACACAGTTGAGCAAGCTTCAAAGCAGGATAATATCCGGAGAGTCCGGGGACGCTGCATTGGATGCTGGCGGGGTGATGAATTTTATAGGAAGGATTTGTGTTCCTCAAGTTGATGATATAATTCAAAAGGTATTGACATAGGCTCATGATTCTTGATATTCAATTCATCTAGGCATAACTAAAAAGTACAGGGACTTAAGGCAACTTTATTGGTGGCTTGGGATGAAAAAAGACATAGCTAATTTCGTGTCCAAGTGTCATAATTGCCAGCAGGTCAAGTATGAGAACCAAAGTCCTACAGGACTACTTCAGAGGATACCCATTCTCAAGTAGAAGTGGGAGAGGATAGATATGGATTTCATAGTAGGTCTTCCCAAGACTTTGGGAAAGCATACCTCTATTTGGGTCATTGTGGACAGGCTGACCAAGTTAGCTCATTTCATTCTGGTCAGGGTAGAGTATACTTCACAGCAGTTGGCTAAGATATATATGAAGGAGATCGTGAGATTGCATTGGGTACCATTGTCCATCATTTCAGACAGGGGCACGTAGTTTACCTCTAAGTTCTAGGGTAAGTTGCATGAAGAGTTGGGCACTCAACTCACTTTCAGCACAACTTTCCATCCTCAGACTGATGGTCAGTCGGAGAGGACAATCCAAGTGTTGTAAGACATGCTGAGAAAATGTGTGATTGACTTTGGGGTTCATTGGTACCAGTTCCTGCCATTGTGTGAGTTCTCATACAATAACAACTACCACTCCAGTATCGACATGGCACCATTTGAGGCACTGTATGAGAGGGGTTGTAGATCACCTATAGGGTGGTTTGAGGTAGGTGATGTGAATCCTCTGGGCATAGACTTGGTAAAGGAAGCGCAAGAAAAAGTAAAGGGCATTCAGACCAAGTTGCTAGCGGCCCAGAGCAGGCAGAAAAAATACGCGGATCACAAGGTAAGAGACATGGATTTTCAGGTTGGTGAGCAACTACTATTGAAAGTGTCACCAATGAAGGGGACTATGCATTTTGGTAAGAAGGGAAAGCTCAGCCCTTGGTTTATCAGTCCATTTGAGGTTCTCGAAATGGTAGGGCCAGTGGCTCACAGGTTGGCACTGCTGCCCAGTTTATCCGGTGTCCATCCAGTATTCCATGTATCCATGTTGAAGCGGTACCATTGGGATGGAGATTACATTGTCAAATGGGATGAAGTATTACTAGACAAGGACCTTCGATATAAATAGGAACTGGTTGCGATTCTTGATCAAAATGTTCGGTAGTTGAGAACAAAAGAGATCAAATTGGTGAAAGTTCAATGGAAGCATCGTTGGATTGAGAAATCCACTTGGGAAACTAATAAGTACATGCAAGACAAGTACCCTCACTTGTTTGAGGATTCAGGTACTACACTTTCCCTTTTCTATTCTCTGTATTTTCGGGTTTGATAATTTAGGGATGAACAATGGGTAAATTGATATCTACTATAACGACCGGGTTTGTAATTATGGGTAAACCTTTCATGCCAAGTTTAGAGTTAGAAAACTTTTGGGTTTGGGAGTTGAAAATTTTGGGCTAGGCTAGTCTTGGCCGATTTTGGAGCAAGGTATAGTCTAGGGCAATCCGAGTGAGGATTGGGTAACGTGTCTTGTATTGAGATATTTTTCCTTATAGTTGAGACATAGAGGAGTCCAGGGGACTTTTTGAAAGTGAATTCAGGTAAGTGAAACTCCCGGTATCGAGGTTGACATAAAGGGGTTGTTCCGAAATATCAGGGATTCAAGGTGTATTGTAAAATGGTCACATTTGGGGAACTTTATGACTTTCTGTCCTGTGTCAACTGCCATAGCGATTGACACATCGCTATTGGGACCTCCTCTATAGCAGAAGTCAACATCTGTCAGCACCGCTATAGCGAACAGTTCCTCTACGGTGATACTGCTATATTGGAGCATGGACCGCCATAGCGGACGAGTTGGGATTTAATGCAGAAAACTTCCCCAAAATGTTTAGTTTTCATCAAGAATGTTTTGGGAGAAGGTCAAGGCAATTTTGGGCAAACTTACTCCATTTTTCACCATTTTTCATCCTAAAGGTAATGATTCTACTCCCCTAACTTAGTACTATATTTTCTACGGAGTAGAATTGCTAGTCTTGGACTTTGGGAAAGGTTGTGGTTAACCTAGGAATGGAAGAATCCAGAGAAAAAGGAGATTCTAGGGCATAGTATTTCTTTGGTCTTGATACTATTGTTGGGTTATGATCACTTAGCCATGATTCTCTAAAAATATCCATAAAAATGATGAACTTAGGTGGATTTATAGTGGAAAAGCCTGGGGAAGGGGTGAAATAATCATAGTTTGGCCTGGGGATTGGGATTTTGGCATAATTTGGGTAGTTTAGGCCAACTAATTTAATTATAGTTATTGTGCTTTTGTTTCTAGACCAAGAACAAGCAAGGGATTCAGAAAATGGGAAGGCTCCGGTTCAATAGAGCTTTGAGAAATTCAAGGTAGGTGATGTTTGTTGTTTTACCAATATGCATTATGTGTTCATGTACTACTGCTTAGTATTGTATGAGTTACATGCTTAGGAAATGGTTTATGAATGTCTAATTGTCCGATTATCAGTCTTGTGAAATAAACTAATTGTTATTGCTTGTTGGTTTTACAAGTGTATTGTTGTTTATTATTGTTGACTGTTGGATTTTCTGTTTGACATTCGGTTGGCTTAGGTACCACACCTGGTACAGGTTACTTATTGGTTGGCTCTAGTACCACGCCTGGTACGAGATACTATTCGGTTGGCTCGAGTACCACGCCTGGTATGGGGATTACAAATGGTTGGCTCGGGTACCACTCCTGGTACGGGTTTGCTTTACTTGTATTAATTGTATTCTTTTGATGGTTCCATGAGTGGACCGAGTTGTATTCTTGAAATGTGATTTTGCAATTGGTCCATGAGAGGCCGGGTGATTATAATTAATGGTGAGGTTGGTCTTAGTGTAGGCCGGGATAGCATGTCAACACTTAGGTAATGTTAGAGGGATCCCGATGTGGGTCCGGGCTATGTGGAAAGGTTATATATGTTGTTGTCATTGAGTGTGTCAATGGTTGTCATTTGGTTGCATGTGGTTGATAAGCTAAGGAAGAGACTTTTCGTCTGGTTATATTGTTGGTTTGTTACATATTTACTGTACTTTACTCAGCTTTAGTTTACTGTGCATATCTTGTTTATTTGGAGCTGGCCAATGATCCTACCAGTACACAGTAGTTGTGTACTGATTTTGCACCTGCGTTTCTTTTTGTGAGTACAGGAAATCTTCCGGCGACTGACGCGCGACCTCCCTTGTAGTCCCAGCATTTCCAGATATCAAGGGTGAGCTACTTCGGTGGAGCTACCTTGGTTTCTTCTTTTAGTTGTGGCCTACTTGTTTCAGGCTTAAACTCTCTTTTGTTTTAGGGTTGCATCCCTGTATTTTAGAATTGGTAGATGTTTTGGTACGATAACCTTTAGGTTCTAGGAAGGATTTTCCGCAGATTCTCGTTATGATAGTGATTTAAGATAATGAAATGTTAGTTTATTTTATGCATCTGGTCTTGAGCTATTAGATTTTGCTAAGTGTTAGGTCGGTGTAGGCTCGCTCACCTGGGGGTATTGGGTGGGTGCCACTCACGGTGGGTTAGGTCATGATAACTTATGAGGGGGAGGCTACAAAATGTTTTAGGAAAAACTCTACTTCTTTCATGTTATTTATCGTGTCATAGAGTTTAACTCTATTCCTCCTTTCTAATTTGTTCGTTATGCATTTCAGATCATGCATCCTTACAGAGCCAATGCTCGTAATGCAAATCCTCCAATCCCAAACCATGAAGTTATAAAAGTTGAGTTTTGTAATGCCATTCAAATGTTAGCTCAAGTGATGACCAACCAGGAAAATCAGCAGGCACCTGTCCCTGCTAGTCCAAATGATGGGACAGTTTCTGCCAAAGTCAGAGGTTTCATCTATATTAACCCGCTAGAGTTTTTGGAGCCTAAGGTTGGTGATGACCCACATAATTTCATTGATGAGGTAAAGAAGATTCTTGAGGTGATGCAGGTGACTTGTACTGACAGTGTTGAGCTAGCCTCCTACCAGTTCAAGGATGTGGCTCACAATTGGTACACTCAATGGAAGGATGGTAGGGGAAGAAATACAGCTCTTGTGACATGGGAGTGCTTCATTGGGGCTTTCTTGGACAGGTTTTTCCCAAGGTATTTTAGGGAAGTAAAGGTTGAAGAGTTTATTAACTTAAGACAGGGATCGATGTCAATCCAGGAGTATGGGCTGAAGTTCACTCAGCTTTCCAGGTATGCTCCGAAGATGGTGGCTGAGCCAAGGGCCAAAATGAGTAAGTTTATTTCTGGAGTTTCTAATTTGGTAAAAAAGGAATGCCGGACAGTTATGTTTATTGGGGATATGGACATCTTCATTCTTATGAATTATGCACAATAGATCAAAGAGGAGAAACTAAAAGAGAGAGTTAGAACAGAGGATTTGGGATTCAGTCAGCAGAGGTATGGAGGAGGAAACTGGTCTTTATTCCAGAAAAGGTCATCATGACTAGTACCATCATCAGCTAGTGCTACTACCCATGCATCCATACCTAGGCATGATCAGGCAGGTAGGGAATCCGGCTCTTATTTGCAGGGGAGTGTGGCAAAATAAGGCTCCTTATCCTATTTGTGTCACGCCCCGAGCCTACCCCCTGGACGTAACACGTGACCCGAGATCACAAGTGATCTTAAGATAACCCTTTGGCATTAGCATGACTGAAAAACTGAACATAAGCATAAGGGAGGAAGCTTAACTAAAGTAATGATCAACTTAATATGTTATATAAATAAAAGTATAAGAATGACAATCTGAATTAAGCTGAATATCTGACTCTATGTTTGAAAGCCTCTTCTACTAACGAGCTGCTGGGACAAGCCCCCAGCTAACTCTAAATACTGAAAACTGAATAAAAGAACTAATAGTCTAGAATGAAGCTAAACTCCAAGCCCTCGAATGAGGAGGACTCCCCAAGTTGGCTGGATGTGTTGCTGATTTACTAGCCCGAATCTGGGAGCGAGCTACTGAATTACATCATGATAGGATGCAGCACGAAGAGATATGTGGTCAGTACTATGGAATGTACTGAGTATGAGAGATATGCATATGTCATGATAAAATATACTTGAAAGCATTCTTAAAACTGAGTTCATGCATAAATAGAAGAAATCATAAGTAAATATCAAAATTTGAGAATAAGTTATAAAACAATAAGCCAAGCTTCAAAATAGAATATCATCTAACTTCAAAGCTTGAAAACCTTCATACGGGAGTTTCTTATAACCGATAATAGACCATGTGAGCTACATGAAATCCAACTATATAACCCTAGTTGGCAAAGTTTCCCCGAACCTTGCCAAGGCACGGGGCACCATACATGTCGTAACGTGGAACCACTTTCATAAACCCAGGAGACACTCTCAACTAACGAGGACCCTCTTTCATAAACTCGAGGAGACAATCTTAACTAACGAGGACCCTCTTAACCTACGCTAGCAACGTAGTTTTGGACTTGGATGGTCTAGAACCCTCATCGCTCGGTGCTAAATATTACTCCCAAAACATACATATAGCTCATATACACTACTAAAAACAGCTCAAAAAGGGACGGATAGAAAAGCGACGGACAACGTCGCTTCTGAAAAGCGACGGAAAAAACAACGTTGTGCGTCCCTATTCTATTTTATTTTAATTTATAATTATTTTTTTACAAAAGCGACGAACAACTCTCTTTGTCCGTCACTTTTTTTGGCGGATTTTTGCGCCAAAATTATTTACAAATAATTATTTTTTATTTTTTATTTTAAGCAACGGACATCATCGCAATTATTAAAATATAATTTTAAAGAAAGCGACGCTGTCCGTCGCTTTCGTTAAAATTTATTTTATATTAAAAAAAAATTAAAAGCGATGGACAGCGTCGCTTTTTTTCATCTCTTTTTGGTCAATACACGGTCAACTCTTTTAAAAAAGCGACGGACAAAAGTGACACTGTCCGTCCCTTTTAAAAAATAAAGTGACCCAGATCGGGTCACTCTTCATTTTCCTCTTCTCTCTTCTATTCTTTCTTCTCTTCTCTCTTCTCTCCACAAACCTCTACACCACCACACACCTTCACACCTCCATACCTACACACCTTCAAGCCATCATTGCCGCCGCCGCCTCTACGCCGCCTCCTTCCTTCTCCATCATTAATTTTCGGGTTAGGGCTAATTTAAAATTCAAGGTTAGATTTTTTTTTAATCTTTTTCAATTACATTGCATTTATTTTAGGTTAATATTAGATTAAGAACATTGTTAGTTGTTATGTAGATTAGAACTTGAATTAGTAGTATTTAAAATTTTAAGTTAGGGTTTATTTGATATTTTTTTTTATTATTAGCAAGTTTGTTAGTTTTGAATCTTTAAATTATTTTTTTTCATTTATTTTAAGTTAGTGTTAGATTATAAACATTGCTAGTTGTGAATCTTGAATAATGTTATGAATATTTATAATTCATATAATTGAATTTGTGAACTTGAATTGAGAAGTTTGAACTTGAATTTGATTTTAGAATTTCTGAGCATAGTAAATATTTTAGGCTCTGGATTTTAAGTTTGAATTAGGTTCTTGAATTAAGTTCTTGAATTAGTTTTCAACTTTAGGTTGTTGAATTAGATTCTTGAATTTGATAGTGAAGTTAGAAATTTTGAATTAGTTTATATTGTTGGGCTATAATCTTGAATTAGTTTTCAACTTTAGCTAGGTTGTTGAATTAGGTTCTTGAACATGATAGTGAAGTTGGAAATTTTGAATTAGTTTATATTGTTGGGTTATAATCTTGAATTAGTTTTTAACTTTAGGTTGTTGAATTAGGTTTTTGAATTTGATAGTGAAGTTGGAAATTTTGAATTTGATAGTGAAGTTGGAAATTTTGAATTAGTTTATATTGTAGGGTTATAATCTTGAATTAGTTTTCAACTTAGGTTGTTGAATTAGGTTCTTGAATTTGATAGTGAAGTTGAAAATTTTGAATTAGTTTATATTGTTGGGTTATAATCTTGAATTAGTTTTCAACTTAGGTTGTTGAATTAGGTTCTTGAATTTAATAGTGAAGTTGAAAATTTTGAATTAGTTTATATTGTTGGGTTATAATCTTGAATTAGTTTTCAACTTACGTTCTTGAATTTGATAGTGAAGTTGAAAATTTTGAATTAGTTTATATTGTTGAGTTATAATTTTGAGTTAGATTTCAACTTTAGGTTGTTGAATTAGGTTCTTGAATTTGATAGTGAAGTTGGAAATTTTGAATTAGTTATATTGTTGAGTTATAATTTTGAATTAGTTTTCATTTTTAGGTTGTTGAATTAGTTTCTTGAATTTGATAGTGAATTTGGAAATTTTGAATTAGTTTATATTGTTGGGTTATAATTTTGAATTAGTTTTCAACTTTAGGTTGTTGAATTAGGTTCTTGAATTTGATAGTGAAGTTGAAAATTTTGAATTAGTTTATATTGTTGGGTTATAATTTTGAATTAGTTTTCAATTTTAGGTTGTTGAATAAGGTTCTTGAATTTGATCGTGAAGTTGAAAATTTTGAATTATTTTATATTGTTGGGTTATAATCTTGAATTAGTTTTCAACTTTAGCTTGTTGAATTTGTTTCTTGAATTTGATAGTGAAGTTGGAAATTTTGAATTAGTTTATATTGTTGGGTTATAATCTTGAATTAGTTTTCAACTTTAGGTTGTTGAATTTGGTTCTTGAATTTGATAGTGAAGTTGAAAATTTTGAATTAGTTTATATTGTTGGATTATAATCTTGAATTAGTTTTCAACTTTAGCTTGTTGAATTCGGTTCTTGAATTTGATAGTGAAGTTGAAAATTTTGAATTAGTTTATATTATTAGGTTATAATCTTGAATTTGTTTTTTACTTTAGGTTGTTGAATTCGGTTTTTGAATTTGATAGTGAAGTTGGAAATTTTGAATTAGTTTATATTGTTGGGTTATAATCTTGAATTAGTTTTCAACTTTAGGTTGTTGAATTAAGTTCTTGAATTTGATAGTGAATTTAGAAATTTTGAATTTGTTTATATTGTTGGGTTATAATCTTGAATTAGTTTTCAATTTTAGGTTGTTGAATTAAGTTTCTTGAATTTGATAGTGAATTTGGAAATTTGAATTAGTTTATATTGTTGGGTTATAATCTTAAATTAGTTACACAAACGAGGAAAGGAAGTGTTTGTGGGAGTATATGCAGGAGAGATCAGGTACATGTCATATGCCCTGGATTGCTCTTGGGGACTTTAATAATGTACTACATGATGGAGACAGGATAGGAGGTATGACTGTCACTCATGCTGAGGTGAGTGACTTTCAACATTGCATGGACTACTGTGGCTTTGATATCATGATGAGTTATGGTTGAAGGTACACATGGTCAGATAAACAGGATGACAGAATCTTCTCCAAGATAGATTGGAATTTGGTGAATGGTGAATGGCTAGATACTATGCCAGGATGTGTAGCCCAATTTCTCACTGAGGGATTGAGTGACCATTGTCCTATATTGATCAAGCGGGTGCAAAGTTCAAACAGAAAGAAGCAGCCTTTTAAGTTCTGTAATATGTGGAGTAAGCATGAGGAGTTTAACCATATAATCTCTTCTGTATGGAGAATCCCCATCCCTGGTTACAGTATGTTCCAAGTGGTGAGGAAACTCAAACTATTAAAGCAGCATGAAGCACCTCCATAAAGAGTATTTTAGTGATATTATGAGGACTGATGACATGGATAGGGAGGCAATGATGCAAGCTCAGTAACTTTTGCATCTGGATCCTTCAAATATTATTCTGCAGAGGGAGGAAAAGGAAATGACTCTGAAGTTTAGGAGGTCATCATACCTAGCTGGCTCATTCCTGTTACAAAGAAGTAAAGCCACATGGATCAAGCAGGGTGATGAATGCACCAAATATTTCTTTTCTATTATCAAACAGAGAAAGGTGTAACAAACCATTTCTCATATACAGAACCCTCAGGGGGCAGTACAACATTACCCTTAGAGGATAGCAGATGTTTTTGTGCAGTACTTTCAAAGTATACTAGGTGAGACTGGTACTAATAGAAGGCATGCATGTAGAAGAGTCTTTGATCAGGGGTGCAAGCTGAGTGTGGAACAACAATGTGAACTTTTGCAGCCTTGTACTCTTAAGAAAATCAAGGATGCTATGTTTCAGATTAAGGATACCAAGAGCCCAAGTCCATATGGCTATGGCAGTGGATTTTTCAAAGCTGCCTGGACTATAGTAGGAGAGAGTGTTTGTCAGGCTATCAAAGAATTCTTCCATACAGGGAAGCTGCTCAAACAGTTGAATGCTACATTGATCTCTCTGATTCCTAAGGTTCCTTATCCTGATAATGCCAGTCAGTTTAGGCCCATTGCTTGCTGCAATGTGCTCTATAAATGTATCTCTAAAGTGTTGTACACCAGGTTTTCTAAGGTGTTGCCTAGCCTTGTTAATGAAACTCAAGCTGCTTTTGTGAAAGACAAGTCCTTGATTCACAATGTGCTCATGTGTCATGATCTATTGAAATATTACCAGAGGAAGAATACTCCTAGGTGCATGATGAAGATTGAACTTAAAAAGGCCTATGCCATGATGCAATGGAAGTTTATCAAGGAGATGCTGGAGGGGTATGGCTTTCCAGCTAAATTCACTATGCTACTCATGGAATGTGTTACAACCACCAGGTTCACTGTAAAGATAAATGGTGAAGGGTGGGGATATTTTTAAGGGAAGAGGAGTCTGAGATAAGGTGATCCCATGTCTCCCCTCTTGTTTGTACTTGTCATGGAATACCTCACTAGAACTCTAAGTATGATGAGTCAGCTTCCAAACTTTAGATATCACCCCATGTGTAAGGCTCACAAGCTCACTCATCTCATCTTTGCAGATGATTTGATGATTTTTTGTAAAGGTCAAGAGGCATCAGTAAGAAGGATCATGGAGGCACTTACACATTTTTCTCAAACCACAGGATTGATTTCCAATACTGACAAATCCAATATCTACATAGCAGGGGTGGATGATAGAGTCAAGAAGAGATTGTTGGCTTGTACTGGTTTTAAGATGGGCACCTTCCCTATGATATACTTAGGCATGCCTCTCTCCCCTAAGAAATGGAGCAAGTTAGAGTGCCACCAGCTATGTTTAAAGATTACAGAAAGGATTAGATCCACCTCTACTAGGCATTTGTCCTATGCTGGGAAGGTTCAGATCATTAACTCTATTTTGTTCTTAATCTATAACTTCTGGGGATCAGTATTCATTCTCCCCCAGAGCATACTTAAGGAAGTTGACAAAAGATGTAGGGACTTTCTATGGGGTGGTACTGAAGACAAAAGGAAGGAAGCACTAGTGGCCTGGGATAATGTTTGTTTACCAGGAGCAAAGGTGGTCTGAACATCAAAAGCTGCAGATTATGGAATATTGCTGTTGTGGGTAAATTGATATGGTTATTGCTAAATAACAAAGAAGAATTGTGGGTAAGGTGGGTGCATAACATTTATATGAAAGAGGAGGCTGACTTTTGGCTCCACAGACCCCTACCAACTAGTAGTTGGTACTGGAGATCTCTGAATAAGCTGAAATGGGGTATGATAGATTGGTATAGAGGTGAGCAATACTTACTCACTAGTTCTGGTAGATACTCTATTCAGAAGATTTATATGGCTATGCTGGCAGTAGGATCACCACTGGCCAATGCTGACTTGATTTGGTCTAGAGTTATGCAGCCTAAGCATAGATACATCCTATGGTTAACAGATCAAAGAAGGCTATTGACTAAGAGTAGGTTATGCACTATGGGGATGTACTGTGCTAATGCTAACTGTGTTCTATGTGACAACTCTCAGCTAGAAGATTTTAGTCACTTGTTCACCCATTGTCAATGGGGTGCAATACTTTGGAGGAGCATTATCAACTGGACAGGAATACAGTTGCCACAGCTTGAGGTCCATGAGGCCCTTATTTGGATCAACACTAGGCATTGGAGTAGACTTAAAAAAGGAATTATTACAGCATTTTATGGAGCTGTGATTTACCATATTTGGCAAGCTAGGAACTGGAAGATTTTTAGGGACTGTACACTACAGCAGGACAAACTAGTGCACCAGATTCAATTCGCCATCAAAGAAAGACTTGCAATGCTGATCACCTCAAGGAGGGCTAAAAGATGTATTTACTTAATAAATAGGTTAAGTTCTTAGATTTTATCACTCCCCGCTTGTTAGGGGAGCAGTATGTTTTTGTTTGGTTGTAGTTATTTTGCTCCTTTTGTAAGTTTGCAAATTTTGGTTGTTGAGTGGTAATAATATTATACATTTTATTGCCAAAAAAATCTTGAATTAGTTTTCAACTTTAGTTTATGTTATGAATGTCAATGAGTCTAATTTATAATTGAATTATTATATTTTTGTAGATGGATCATCACTTGTGGATGTATGATATGTATTATGAAAATGATGGTCCTATTAAACCTGAATTTTTTGAAGGAGTTAGAGGTTTTATCGAGCATGCAATATCACTAGACAACTATCAAAGTTATGGTGTGGTTAGGTATCCTTGTAGTAAATGCTGGTGCATGAAGTTTTTTAATCCAGATACAGTTATGGTTCATCTCTATCATAGTGGATTTAAGCCTAGATATTTTGTGTGGGTTGATCATGGTGAGAAAGATGGGTTGAATGGTATATTTTATAATTTGCTGCCTATGAATGAATATATTAGGGTTGAACATGATAGGTCTTAAGATGATAGGGTTGAACACGATAGGATGCATGAAATAGTTAATGATGCTTTTGGGGTTCAAGATGGAAATATGGAACTCGAACAATACTTAGAAGATGAAGCTCCTAATAAAGAAGCAAAACGCTTCTATGAACAATTACAAGAGGCTAATCGTCCATTATGTGAAGGAAATCTGCATTCTGCTTTGTCAATTGCATTTAGACTATTGAGTATCAAATCAGATTGGAGTGCTCCTCAAACTCTTATGGACTCTGTAGTTGATCTTGTGGGGGAAGTATCTAATACTCCAAAGTTGAAAATACATAAGAATTTCTATGAAGCAAAGAAATTGGTTTCCAAGTTAAGATTATCATATGATAGAATTAGTTGTTGTGTAAATGGTTGCATGTTGTTCTATAAGTATGATGATCATCTTGCCAATTGTAAGTTTTATGGACATGCTCGGTATAAGCAAACTTCCGGTGGAAAAATGGTTCCAATTAAGGCGATACACTATGTACCTCTTATACCTAGGTTAAAGAGGTTGTACGCTTCAATGAGTTTTGCCCCACATATGAGATGGCACTGTGAAAATAGAAGGCCAGCGGGTGTTTTGTCTCATCCATCAGATGGAGAAGTTTGGAAGCATTTTGATAGAACATATCCAGATTTTGCTAGAGAACCAAGAAATGTTAGATTGGGATTGTGTGCATATGGTTTCACACCATTCTCTAATAATGCTGCACCTTATTCCTACTGGCCTGTATTTCTTACTCCATATAATATTCTACCTGAAATGTGTATGATAAGTCCCTACATATTTCTAAGTTGTATTATCTTGGGTCCCGGTAATCCAAAAAAATTGATTGATGTCTATCTGCAGCAATTGATAGATGAGCTAAAACAATTATGGTTTGACGGTGTAGTGACATATGATACATCAAGTAAGCAAAATTTTACTATGAGTGCTTCTTTAATGTGAACTAGTAATGATTTTCCTGCATATGGGATGTTGTAGGGTTGGATGACTGCTGGAAAGTTAGCATGCCCACATTGCATGGAAAATTCTAAAGCATTCACTTTAAAGCATGGATGAAAAAATTATTGGTTTGACTGTCACCGTCAGTTCTTGCCAATGGACCACGAGTTTAGAAATATGAAAAATGCATTCAGAAAGAATAAGGTTGAAAATGATCCACCAACTCTATCACTTTCAGGACATCAGATTTGGGAGAGAGTTAGTCAGTTGCCTAAAATTATAGATTTAGGAGAGAGTTCTAGACTTCCTGGATATGGTGTTGAACATAATTGGACCAAACAAAGCATATTTTGAGAGTTACTGTATTGGAAGGATAATCTTCTACGACATAATCTTGATGTGATGCACATTGAAAAAAATTATTTTGATAATTTGTTCATAATTTTTTTCAACACAGTAATGGATGTTAAGGGAAAGACAAAAGATAATCCAAAAGCTAGAATCGACTTAAAGGAATATTGTAGGAGAAAGGAGTTGTGGTTGCAGGAAATGAGAAATGGTAAAGTGGTTAAGTCCAAGGCAAGTTTTTCATTCACACTGGATGAGAAACGAGAAATTTGTGAGTGGTGAAGAATTTGAGAATGCCCAAGGGCTATGCTTCAAATTTGGGAAAGAGGACAGATATGGATGAAGGAAAATTGATTGGTATGAAAAGCCATAATTGTCATGTTTTCATGGAAACTCTTATTCCTATCGCATTTAGCTAGCTATCCGACAAGATATGGAAACCAATAACAGAAATAAGTCTATTCTTCAAAGATTTGTATTCTAACACTTTGTTGGAGAGTAGCTTGGAAAGGATGCAACAAAATATTTTTGTTATCACCACTAAGTTGGAGAAGATCTTTTCATGTGGCTTTCTTGATGTGATGGAGCATCTTCCAGTTCACCTTATAGAAGAGGCACGCCTTGGGGCCCCAGTTCAAACAAGGTGGATGTATCCATTCGAGAGGTAATGACCCTTTATTGCTTTTGTTATTCTTTCTTAAACGTATTGTATTAATTAGCTAACATGTAATTATATAGGACAATTGGCAAGTGCAAACAAACTATTAATCAAAGGGGAAAGATCGAAGGATCAATCTGTGAAGCTTATCTTGCAAGAGAAACTGCTCATTTTTGTTCTTACTACTTCGGGAATGAAGTGCTATGTAAGAGAAATAGAGTCAATCACAATGATGACGGTGATGGTGATCCTATGTTTGAACCAATTTCAATTTTTAATCAACCTGGGCGAGGATCTAAAAAACGTCAAAGGCGAGGTTTCACTAGTGTTGAAAAGCAATCAGCTGTGATACATATTTTGCTCAATTGTCCCAAAATTCAACCATATCTTAAGTAAGTCTTGTTGAATTGGGTTATCGAATTACATAAATTTAAATACTAAGTGTTAATTAAACTAACAAAATATCTCAATGTACTCTTAACAGTAAATTCATAAGCATATGGGGTAATGATGCCATATATACAAACTTTTTTGATTGGCTGAAAAAATATGTAAGTGTGTAAAAGCTCATTTACTCATTTACGCTTAATATTGAATCAACATGTATAATATACTCATTTACTAAAATTTAATTTGTAGGTTTATTGTGAACATAATACTGTCGAACATCCACAATTGGTGAGATATGTTGCACTTGGGCCTGAAAGTCAAATTCAAACGATGACTAAGTATT
Source organism: Jaltomata sinuosa (assembly GCA_003996215.1). Taxonomy (NCBI): domain Eukaryota; kingdom Viridiplantae; phylum Streptophyta; class Magnoliopsida; order Solanales; family Solanaceae; genus Jaltomata; species Jaltomata sinuosa. The sequence goes on from QJPP01000090.1 coordinate 22,181, forward strand.
ATGTGAATGGCTTCAAGTTTCAAACTGAAGAAGTTTCTAAGTATAATAAAAATAATAATAGCGTAGTATGCATTCAAGGTGATATCGACGGTAATGGCCAAACTGTTGAATATTATGGTGTCATACAAGATATTATTGAAGTTAGATATCCTGGTTGGCCAAAAAAGAGATAGTGATATTTCGGTGCAAGTGGTTTGATCCTTCACATAGAGGTACTAAGGTGAATCAACAACATAATATAATTGAAGTAAAGCATACGAGATAATATGGTCGCTATGATCCTTTTATCATTGCACAAAATATTAAGCATGTGTATTACACTCCATATTCATTGTGCACAGATAAGGTTGATTGGTGGGTGGTCATAAAAACTAAGCCTCTGGGTAAGATTGAGATTGAGAATGTGTTTGATGTGGCGTACCAGAATGATGTCGCAGTTGTTCATCAAGCAGTGGATGCTGAGTTGGAAAATAATCTAGAACATCCTCAACACATATTAGAAGAAGTTTCTGATGATGAGTTGATTGCCATCGCAAATCTTGAGGGACAAATAACTGAGGAGGAAGAATGGGACGATGAATATGAAACAAGTGATGAGGAAGAATGGGAGACTGATGAAAATGAATCAAGTGAGGACGAAGATTTGGAGAATATAGACTAGTATGTAAATTTCTTTATACTTATGATTGTGATTTTAATTTCTTTAATACTTATGATTTTAATTTCTTTAATACTTATGATTATGATTTTCTTTAATACTTATAGACTAGTATGTAAATTTCTTTATACTTATGATTATGATTCTAATTTTTTTAATACTTATGATTATGATTTTATTTAAACTTATAATTTTATTTATATATTTTAATGTAAATTTGCATACAGATGTCATCAGGTGACGGCAGATTGCACAACTTATGCCTTGGCAGATTCTGAGAGACAACGGAAGGAGAAAGATAAAGATATATGCTATACCGTCGAGCCACTTAGATTGACTTTCTTTTAGTTTGCATTAGTTTTTTGACACTTTATTTATAATTTTGTACTTCTTTTATATTTTGAAATACTTTGTAGGTCCTTTCGATGGATCTTTTATGTATTTGATGAATGTTTTACTTCATATTTAGTTTCTTGTTGATGTTGTAGTCGCTTTATGAATGTTGTGGCAACAATTAGTGCTGATTTGGGATATATTTGAATTAGTTTTGTAAATTACAGGTGGTGCATATTGAAAATGCAGATTTTTACAGCTGGCAAAATGCAGAAAAGCGACGGACAGCGTCTCTTTTGTCCGTCGCTTTTCTGGAATTTTAAAAAAGAAATCCCAGAAAAAGCGACGCTCTCTGTCGCTTTTTTTGAATTTTAAAAAAAAATACTCAGAAAAAGCGACGGACAGCGTCTCTTTTATGAAAAAAATTTACCAAGAAAAGCGACGCTTTCGGTCGCTTTGTTCTTCAAGTTCAAGAACAAAGCGACGGACTGCATCGCTTTTCTGGAAAAAAAAATTGCATTGCTTTTTTATTTGTGACGCAGTCCATTGCTTTTGAAAAAGAGACCAGTCATTTTCCCATGGAAGTGATGCCGTTGCTTTTCCGTCGCTTTTGGCCAAAATAGCGACGGCCATCGTCCCTTTTGGCCGTCTCTTTTTAGCCTTTTTTTTAGTAGTGATAATACTTATGACATATTAATGCCAAAACTATTTGAAAAGCATAAGGACATATCTAATGCCATGTAAATCTCAAATCATAAGTCTTAAAGCTTAGCATAGCCATAATTCAAAACATACTTTTCTTTCTAAATTTATAACTTGAAGAGTTAGGCATGAAATTTCATGATACTAGAGGTCATGTTATCTAAACATGCCAATTTTTTACTAGGAAATGTGCAATTTAGTGAAATCATGTTAGAATTCATTCTTAATGCATGGGCTTTTGAAAACACTTAAGGAAGCTCAATTAAATCATGGGTAAGAGATGAACAACCATGGATTGATGCTTTAAAATAAATACATAAGATTTCTCCAATTCGGATAAGAACCCTAATTTCACAAGTTCATAAATCAAAGTAAAAACTTGGAATTTTGGGCACAAGGGTGAAAGGAAAATCCCTTTTTGAATACCCACATACCTGAATTTGAAACTTTCCTAACTTGAGACTTGAGAATGGAGGATTGGAGAAGAAACCCTATGCCTTGGAGCTTGAGAGAAGAATCCCTTTTCTTACTTGTTGAGGTTAAATTGAAGGAATGAGAAGAAATTTAACTAAGTATGAATATATACCCTTTGAATAGGCCTAAAATGACTTAGTATAAGAATTAAAAGGGTTGGAACTTACTAAAATACCCCTGAGAAATGAGTCTAAAAACTTCAAAAAAATTCATCAAAGGCTTCCACGGACATAAACCACGGCCCGTGGAATGAATCATGGTCCGTGGAATGAAGGTCGTGATTCGAGGGAACTTTTCAGGCCTCTGGACTTATTTCCACGAGTGGAAACCACGGTTCGTAGTTTGATCCACGACCTGTGGATCAACATAGTGAATCTCAATCCAAAAACTGATCTGCAAGTTTGATTTCACGAACTCAAACCACGGGTCGTGGTTTGATCCACGAGCCATAGATGGCTCTCATGGTTATTGTCTGTCATTTTGATAAACAGACACATTTTAGTAAATTATTGATAAAATTTTACTCTGAACTCGTATTAATGTGCGGTCGGTGGCGTTAGAAAGAAGACTCGAAGATATTTAATTTGGTAGGTACTAGGACACCTAACTCTTCATATTCTAGGAGTTATAATTGTTTGAAGTTGACCCTAGAAAAATCTTATATGAAAACTCAATCGGTCAGGAAGCTTTCAACTCAACTTTGAGCTAGAGGTTCTTTATAACCCTATTTCATATCTAATACACCTCCAAAACTTAAGAATACGTCTTGATACTTAGATACATAAAAAAATTATCTAGTTCAGGTCTAACCACATATGAAGAACAAATTTCAATTTTGGCTTAAAATTTCTGATGTGTTACAATATCTCCCCCTTGGGATCATTCATCCTCGAGTGAAGACTACTAAGTTGAGATTGGAGGGGGAAAGGGTTGCAATCCCATCAACTAAGTTCTAAGAGCTGAAGTATTTTATGGTAACTGATTTCTGACTGAAATATAAACTGAGATGGATTCATGGATCGTGTATGCATACGGAGAGCATAATCATAATTGATGGGACATGAAACTGAATATTCTAACATGATAACTGGTCTAGATTAAGAGTAGGGACTCAGCTGAAACTCATAAAGAATGAGCATATTCTTAAAAATCTTAGTTAACTGAAAAGGAAATCAAACTGAGAGGGGTAACTATACGAGAAAACTATTCTACTCTAAACTGAACTCACTACCATGGAATTAATTGAACATAGGGCCTTCTGGCCTTAGGAATGATTATCAATAGGTCTGAACTAATTTGATATGGGGAGTTTAGTATTCTTGCAAGCTGAAGCTACTAGACCTAAGATATAAGCACCCTGGGCAAGGAGTAAGAACAAGACTATTCTTGCCTTAAATACTATGGTTGACAACTGTTAAGCTTAGAAACACATTTTAACTACACTAACTCCTCTGAATACTAAGGTCTAAGTCTAACTACCTGCTTTCATCATATTCAAGCCTATCTTGACCAAATCTCTTACATCTAGAGTTACCTCCCAAGAATGGTATTCCTTCTTATTATGAAGATCAACTACCCTTGAGCCCTAATCAATGGGTCACTAGTCGCACAAAGATAAGGCCCATGTGTACCTCATCTTGACATTCAAGCCTATCACCATGATCACCTTATAGCTTCTTTGTATCTTACACTATCCAATACAAGCCTATCACCATGATCACCTTATAGCTTCTTTGTATCTTACACTATCCAAGACTTCTCTCTCTTCCCTAGCATATTTAGGAGCTGTAACTTGAAGGACTTCTACAAAGAGACGTACAAAAATTTCTCATCTAACTATTTCACATGAATGACCCTCACCTAACTTTTCATCCACACTTACAACCTACTACTTCCCATCTAGGCTACTACTTAACTTCCTCCACTAACAACTATGACAACACAAGCCAAGATCACTGAGGGAATAGAGTGGGAGCATGAGCATCATGAATGAAGGAATACTGATCAGTCTTGACTTACACTTAGCGTGATCTAACTACTCAAGGTAAGGCCTGAGAAGTCAAGTGAAAAGGCATGAGTGTCTCACATCCTAGACATACCGAACATGGTTAGAGTAAGGAAATCACAAGCATAAATTATTCGAGAAATCTGGTATGAGAATATACATGACGTAGCATGATTTCATTAGCCATTAAGGTATATCTTGAGAACTAAGTATACAGAGCTGAGCATAGTGTGAGACCTGAGCTTTCTTATATGACGGGTCTCATGGTATAAAGCTTGAATTCATAGAATCATAGAGTAAGACTTGAATTATTGTCTGAAGCAATTTCTGGTTATTCTAGGATCTGAGTATAGGCATAAATCTGCATGACGTGCGTGAATTTGAATTTGGACCATAGCATTGAGACATAAGACATGAATAGGGTGTTATAATGACAGAAGTATGCTTAAGATGCTAGAATGGAAATAATCCTTTGCATCCGCCCCCTAACTTTATTCTAACACTCACCACCATCACTACAAGAGTCTCACAAATATGACTGATTCTATATTCCACCATCTCCCCCTTAGACTCATGCTACTTTCTAAGTCTGTGGACCTCTCGCTAACCTCTAAAAGGAACTATGGTCATTTTACTTTAACAAAGCAAACACTACTTCTAGAAGTTAATCTGAATATACACTTCCTCCTATAATCTAAGGCTCTCCCTCACCTAAAAGTCTTGGTCTCAACCTTTCTACCTCATATAAGGGTTGTACATAACATACTCTATAACTTCCAACCTATTCCTTGCAAAGACATGTCAAGCTTACATGGTTCTAACAACCCACTACTCTCTCTTTCTACTACTCATCATGATGCTATACTCCTCTATCCCCACTTTGTTCTAAGGTAAGACAACTCACAACCAAGAAAGAATAGGGGTCCGGGGACTGTGGATGCATAAAGGAAGATATCTAGTGACATACCTAATTCAGCTTCTGGAGGAATACTCTGACCCGGCTGGCTAGGCAGTAAAAGGAATCGGTTTTAGAGTTGAACACCACTATTGCTCTGCTTAGCTGAGGGGCAATCCTTGATCCTATGGCCTAACTGACCACACCTAAAACACCCCTCCTTGCTCGCAAGGCACTCATCTAGATGAAAATTACCAAAACTACTATAATGAGGGTACCTCAAGGTCTTCAAAGACCTATTATGACAAGACTGAGAATCGAGTGCAGGGGTGATAACTGAAGACGGGGTTGGTCTGGATGACCTCTGTTGAAAAGATGACTGGTTCCTACTACCAGTTTTTTGCTGACTAGAGTCATGGTTCCATATTTTGGCTCTCTTATTCTTACTTTTTCTCTTCTTCTATTTCTCTTTCTCATTCAACTGAGCTGTCATGGCTTGAGCCAACTATGGATGGCTTCACAAAACTCTGTATTTGTAACCTCATGGTCTGGAACAGGTGGATTTGCATTCCTCATAGGGTTTCTTTGCGAAGGCATTATCTAAAATGCATAGGGAATAGATTAGAAGGGTAAATAGAGAACTCTATCACACAATATTGAACATGAAAAAAATGAAGTTTTTCCTAGAATATCTCGTAGAATCTCCCTCATAAGTGTGGTGCACTTCACACTCATAAAAAAGACTCTACTTAAAGTGGTTTTAGACACCCTAGGACTCTTGAACCTGATTCTCTCATACCAAGTTTTACACGCCCTGAGCCTACCCCAGGACATAACACGGGACCCGAGACCATAAGTGCTCTCAAGTTAACCCTTTGGCATTAGCATGACTTAAGAACTGAACATAAACCTAAGGGATGAAACTTAACTAAAGTAATGATCAACTTAATCTGTTATATAAATATAAGTCTGAGAATGACAATCTGAATTAAGATGAATATCTGACTCTATGTCTGAAAGCCTCTTCTACTACCAAGCTACTGGGACAAGCCTCTAGATAACTCTAAATTGTAACACCCCAGAACTTTCAAGCTTAGACTAAGCTCAGAAAACCAGTAGAAAATAAAATTTTAGAGAAAAGTTTAATTTCCCAGAAGTCACGGTTCCAAGAACGAACCGTCATTCAGAAGAACAGTCCGTCGTTAGGTGCCGTAATCCCTGAAATAGTAGCCTATCTGTTCTTCCCCAGGAACCACGATTCAAACAACGGATCGTCATTCAGAAGAATGGTCCATCATTCTCAACCGTAATCCCTGATCCGTAGCTTAAAAAATTCTTCCCAGGAACCACGATTTAGACAACGGACCATCATTCAGAAGAATGGCCCATCGTCCTGAACCATAGTTCAAGATCCATCGACTTAGTAAATTCTTTCCAGGAACCACCGTTCAGACAACGGACCATTGTTTAGAAGAATGGCCTGTCGTCCTGAACCGTAGTTCAAAATCCAGTAGACCCTCAGCTCTGATCCCAGGGAACACGAGTCAAACCACGGATCATGGTTTAGAACCACGGCTCGATGTGATGCACATGGTTCCCCAGGATCAGAGGACCCCAGATTCTAGCCCCAGGAACCACGGGTCAAATGACGATCCATCGTTCAGAAGGACGGACCATCCTGTTGAACAATTTTTCCTAGGACCAGAGTCCCTGAAACCCACAGGAAGAACCACGGCTCCAGTTGATGGTCCGTCATTCAAAAGGATGGTCCGTCAACCAAGCCGTAGTCCCTGAGTGCAATTTTTGCAGATTCTTTTAAACTTTCCCAGGGGTATTCTGGTCTTTTCCTAATTATTTTAATTCCGATTCTAAGTCATTTTGTGGGTAATTAAAGGTTTTTAACTCTATTTCTCTCTCATTACTCCTAAATCACTCATACTTAGCAAATCTCTCAAGAACAGAATGCTCTCTCTCAAGAACAAGGCAAAAAGGGTTTTCTCCAAGTTCCTCTCAGCACCAACTCCATCTTCTGCTAGTGCCCTAATGCCTAAGTTCAGGAAGGACTGATGAGGTAGAGCGTCTGGATCCAAGTCCCAAGGTTCGGTTACTAGTGGGCGCACTAATCTGATGTGTAAAAAGTGTGGTAAGAACCACCAAGGTGAGTGCATAGCAGTAAGAGTAAATTGCTTTGGATGTGGTAAGCCAGGCCACATGATGAGGGATTGTCCCACAGCTTCTCAGAAGGGTAAGGATGTTCGCCCTCAGACTCAGACCGGTTCTACAGCAGCTCCCTTAGGTCGCCTTACTCAGCAGGGTGCCTCATCTGGTATGGGTGGTGGTCAGTGCCAGAACAGGCTGTATTCACTTCAGGGTCATCAGGACCAGGAAGATTCTCCTGATGTGGTCACGGGTACATTACGAGTCTTTAATACTGATGTTTTTGCATTATTATAACCGAGGACTACACTTTTCTTTATAACTCCATATATAGCAGTAAACTTTGTTGTCAGTCCAAAAACTCTCCTAGAACCCTTCTCAGTCTCTACTCCAGTTGGTTACCCAGTTATAGCTAGACGGGTAAACAGAAATTGCCCAGTCATAATTTCCCAAAAGGTCACCTCATCAGATCTTGTAGAATTAAAAATGGTAGACTTTGATATCATTCTAGGCATGGATTAGTTACACTCCTATTATGCCTCAGTCGATTGTAGAACTAGGATTGTTCGGTTTCAGTTTCCTAACGAGCCAATCCTAGAGTGGAAGAGTAGTAGCTCAGCACCTGTAGGTCGTTTCATTTCCTACCTTAAGGCCAGAAAGATGATTTCCAAAGGGTACATCTATCATCTAGTTTGGGTTAAGGACTCAAACTCTGAAACCCCAACTCTTGAGTCAGTCTCAGTAGCCAGTGAGTTTCCAGAAGTGTTCCCAGAAGATCTTCCCGGAGTTCCCCCAGAAAGGGAAATTGACTTCGAAATCGATCTCCTTCCAGATACCCAACCTATTTCAATTCCTCCTTACAAAATGGCTTCAACTGAGCTTAAGGAATTGAAAGATCAGTTGAAAGACCTTTTAGATAAAGGCTTCATCAGACCCAGCATCTCTCCATGGGGTGCTCCAGTATTGTTCGTGCGTAAGAAAGATGGTTCTCTCAGAATGTGCATAGACTATCGTTAGTTGAATAAAGTCACAATGAAGAAAAAATATCCTATCCCAGGATTGATGACTTATTTGACCAGCTTTAGGGTGCCAGTTATTTCTCTAAGATAGACCTCAGATTCAGCTATCATCAGCTCAGAGTCAGAAATAGTGACATCTCGAAGACAACCTTCAGAACTCAGTATGGTCACTACGAATTTGTTGTTATATATTTTGGAATAACCAATGCTCCTGCAGTTTTTATGGACTTAATGAACAAGGTGTTCAAACAGTATTTGGACTTGTTCTTCATCGTCTTCATTGATGATATCCTTGTTTACTCTAGAAATGAATAGGAGCATGCGACTTATCTGAGGGTTATTCTGTAAACTCTCAAGGATCACCAGCTATTCACTAAGTTCAGCAAGTGTGAATTCTGGTTACAGTCGGTCGCTTTCCTTGGTCATGTGGTACCCAAAGAAGGGATTCATGTTGATTCCCAGAAGATCGAGGCAGTAAAACACTGGCCCAGACGCACCTCTCCGACCGACATCAGAAGTTTCTTGGGTTTAGCTGGTTATTACCGAAGATTCGTCAAAGGATTTTCATCCATAGTTGCCCCATTGACCAAGTTGACTCAGAAAAAGGTCAAGTTTCAGTGGTCAGATGAGTGTGAGCAGAGTTTCTTAGAACTGAAGACCAGGTTGACTACAGCTCCTGTCTTGACTCTACCAGAGGGTTCAGATGGTTATGTGGTTTATTGCGATGCATACAGAGTCGGTCTGGGTTGTGTCTTAATGCAGCAGGGTAAGGTCATATCTTATACCTCCAGACAGCTTAAGGTTCATGAAAAGAATTACCCAACTCATTACCTCGAGCTTGCAGCGGTGGTGTTTGCCCTAAAGATTTTGAGGCACTATTTGTATGGTGTACATGTTGACGTGTTCACATACCATAAGAGCCTCCAGTATGTGTTCACCCAGAGAGATTTGAACCTTCGTTAGAGGAGATGCCTTGAGTTCCTCAAGGATTATGACATGAATGTGCTCTACCACTCGGGTAAGGCCAACGTAGTGGATAATTCCCTCAGCAGACTGTCTATGGGTAGTGTGTCTCATGTTCAGGAAGAAAAGAGAGAACTAGCCAGAGATGTTCATCGGCTAGCTCGCTTAGGGGTTTGACTTATGGACACATTAGAAGGTGGTGTGATAGTTCAAAATGGAGCGGAATCTTCACTAGCAGCAGAGGTTAAGGAGAAACAAGATAGTGACCCTATATTGCTTCAGTTGAAGGGTGCAGTTCATCAGCAGAGAGAAGAGGTTTTCTCCCAAGGGGGATATGGTGTACTTCACTACCAGGGTCGCTTGTGTGTTCCAAATGTGGGTGAGTTAAGGAAGCATATCCTTACAGAAGCCCATAGTTCTAGATATTCCATTCATCCAGGTGCCACTAAGATGTACCGTGATCTATGGGAAGTCTATTGTTGGAATGGCATGAAGAGAGACATCACAGATTTTGTGGCCAAGTGTCCCAATTGTCAGCATGTAAAGGTAGAACATCAGAAACCAGGAGATGTGACTCAGGAGATTAGCGTTCCTACTTGGAAGTGGGAAGTGGTTAACATGGATTTCATAACGGGTCTACCCCGTACTCGCAGGCAGTAGGATTACATTTGGGTAATAGTAGACAGAATTACCAAGTCAGCTCACTTCTTATCACTCAAGACTACAGATTCAGCAGAAGATTATGCCAGGATTTACATAAGTGAGATAGTCAGGTTTCATGGAGTTCCTTTGTCTATCATCTCAGATAGAGGCCCTCAGTTTACAACTCACTTCTGGAAGTCATTCCAGAAAGGTCTTGGCACTCAAGTAAAGCTCAGCTCAACATTTCACCCGCAGACAGATGGTCAGGTAGAGCGTACCATTCATACTTTAGAGGATATGTTTAGAGCTTGCGTGATTGATTTCAAGGGTAGTTGGGATTATCACCTACCTCTCATAAAGTTTGCCTACAATAATAGCTACCATTCTAGCATTCATATGGCCCCATACGAGGCTCTATATGGGCGCAGATGTAGATCACCTGTTTGTTGGTTTGAAGTAGGTGAAGTAGCCTTGATTGGACCAGATTCGGTTCATGAGGCTATGGAAAAAGTTCAGATCATCAGAGACAGGCTTAAGATAGCTCAGAGTAGTCAGAAATCCTATGCAAGTGTTAGGAGAAGAGACTTAGAGTTTGAAAGTGATGATTAATTTTTCCTGAAAGTATCCCCCATGAAGGGTGTGATGAGATTCGGCAAGAGAGGTAAGCTCAGTCCCAGGTATGTAGGCCCTTACAAGATCTCGAAAAGGATTGGTAATGTGGCTTATGAGTTAGAGTTGCCAGCAGAATTAGCAGTTGTTCACCCAGTCTTTCACATTTCCTTGCTGAAGAAGTGTGTGGGTGATCTGACATCGATTGTACCCTTAAAAAGTGTGGCTGTGAAGGATAGCCTCACCTATGAGGAGGTTCCAGTTGAGATTCTTGACCGTCAGGTTCATAGGTTGAGAAATAAGGAAGTCGCTTCAGTCAAAGTTTTGTGGAAAAATCAGTCCATAGAGGGAGCTACTTGGGAAGCAAAAGCGGCCATGATGTCCAAGTACTCTCATCTCTTTCCCTCCGACTCAGTTTCAGCTTGAGGTAAATAGTTCCTATTCAGTCTCTCAGTTCACTCTTGTGTAATTCAGTCCCAGTACCTTGTTCCATCAGTTTTCCTTGTATTTTAGCATACTTGCATGTTCATGGAACTCAGTTCAGCTAGATATCAGTTTCTAATACTCCATTGGTAGGGATTGCAGCTCTTTCCCTCCAAACTCAGCTTGTTTTGTATTCATTTGAGGACGAATGATCCCAAGGGGGAGATATTGTAACACACCAGAACTTCCAAGCTTAGACTAAGCTCAGAAAACCAGTAGAAAATAAAATTTTAGAGAAAAGTTTAAGTTCCTAGAAGTCACGGTTCCAACAACAGACCGTCGTTCAGAAGAATGGTCCATCGTTGGGAGCCATAATCCCTGAAATAGTAGCCTACCTGTTATGCCCCAGGAACCACAGTTCGAACAACAGATCGTCGTTAAGAAGAACGGTCTGTCATTCTCAACCATAATCCCTGATCCAGTAGCTTAGCAAATTCTTCCCAGGAACCATGGTTCAGACAACGTACCATCGTTCAGAAGAATGGCCCCTCCTCCTAAATCGTAGTTCAAGATCCAGCAGCTTAGTAAATTCTTCCCAGGAACCACAGTTCAGACAATGGACCGTTGTTCAGAAGAACTGCCCATCGTCCTGAACAATAGTTCAAAATCCAGTAGACTCTCAGCTCTGATCCTAGGGACCACGAGTCAAACCATGGATCGTGGTTTAGAACCACGGCTCGACCTGATGCACGTGGTTCCCTATGATAAGAGGACCACAGATTCCAGCCCCAGGAACCACGGGTCAAATGACGGCCCGTCGTTCATAAGGACGGACCATCCTGTTGAACCATTGTTCCTAGGACCAGAGGCCCTGAAACCCACAGGCAGAACCACGGATCCAGTTGATGGTCCATCATTCAGAAGGATGGTCCGTCAACCAAGCCGTAGTCCCCGAGCGCAATTTTCTACAGATTCTTTTTAACTTTCCCAGGGGTATTCTGGTCTTTTCCCAATTATTTTAATTCTGATTCTAAGTAGTTTTTGGGGTAATTAAAGGGTTTTTAACTCTATTTCTCCCTCATTACTCCTAAATCACTCATACTTAGCAAATCTCTCAAGAACAGAATGCTCTCTCTCATGAACAAGGCAAAAAGGGTTTTCTCCAAGTTCCTCTCAGAATCCAAAGGTTCAACTGTAGAATCTTCATACATGTATGTGGGATTTCACTAGTGGGTTCCTTTCACCCATTAGGTCCCTATCACTCCGTCAAATCCCTTTAGTTCTCCATAAATGCTAAAAATCTATGGTTCATAGACCTTAGAGAATACTTGATATTCAGATGTTATGGAATTATATAATGCTTAGTCCATATTTCTTGGAGAATCAGTATAGTTCGTGTACAGAATTTAGAACCCTAACTTGTTGTAATTTTTAGTACTCCATAGATTATACATGTTAGGAAGACTCAGTCAGATGATCAGATTTCAGAATTTGAATGTCATATCCTACAGCTTGGTTGTGTGCATTCTCAGATTATATCAGTATTTTGAGCTATCCATTGTTATAGTTGCATGCTAGCTTATATTCAGTTGGGAGTAGACTTAGTACTGAGCAGACCAGGGATGAGGGCTTAGCTGTCAGCTTAGGCTATGACCCTTAGTAGCAATCCCCAAGTCCCAGAACTACGGGGCCACTGTAGGTTTGAAGGAGTCAACTGTCAGACTAGGCTGCACCTCCTTGTCCCTTGTGGACATCAGCAGTGGATCCATGTCAGATTCGTTTGTACTCTTGGAAAGGTATGAACGCCCTTCCATCCAAGGTTACAAGTTGTCTCCACAGTTAGCTCATCTTGGGGTATGTCGGTTAGTAGTATCTCCCACAGTCACATTCATGTGCATTGACCTTGTATTCAGTACTTATGTTCAGTATTCAGATCAGCATGATATTTCATGATTTATACTTGGTCACTGCATTCAGTACAGCTCTCAGTTACAGTTCAACATGTTTATTCTTATGTTCAGTTATAAATATATATATATATATATATATATATATATATATATATATATATATATATATATATATATATATATTTATATATTGTTCAGTCCAGCTTGTATCCTGCATGCTCAGTACATTCAAAGTACCGATGCATACTTTTGTGCTACATCATTTCATGATGTAGGTTCAGGCACTCTCCATCCAGATCGCACTTAACTTGACCTCCGGTCCATACTCAGCAGTTCGTGGTGAGTCCCCAATAGTTCGGGGACAATAGACATGCCTTTATTTCAATATTTATGTTCAGTTTTCAGTTTTGTTAGGGTTAGCTGGGGGAATTTCCCAGCAACTCCTATTCAGTTAGATGGACTTTCAGACATAGACTAGATTCAACACTTTTAGTATTGTTATTCAGTCAGTACTAAACCAGATTCTTATATATACAGATTTCATTTGGGTTCTTACCGCTTTCAGATATTTAATTGATTTAGTCTTCCGCATAGTACATATATTTAAATTGGTTCTACTTAGATATGCCATGCCATGGGTTAGCTTGGGGTCACTTGTGACACTAAGCACCGTGTCGCGTCAAGGGAGTACCCTCAGGGCGTGACATAAATACTGAAAATTGAATAAAAGAACTAATAGTGTAGAATGAAGCTAAACTCCAAGCCCTCGAATCAGGAGGACTCCCCAAGCTGGCTAGATATGCTGCTTCTGGGAGCGAGCTACTGAATCTGCATCATGATAGGATGCAGCACGAAGAGGTATGCGATCAGTACTATGGAATGTACTGAGTATGAGAGATATGCATATGTCATGATAAAATATACTTGAAAGCATGCTTAAAACTGAGTTCATGCATAAATAGAAGAAATCATAAGTAAATATCAAAATTTGAACATAAGTCATAAAACAATAAACCAAGCTTCAAAATAGAATATCATATAACTTAAAAGCTTGAAAACCTTCATATGAGAGTTTCTTATAATCGACAATAGACCATGTGAGCTATATGGAATCCAACTATATAGCCCTAGTTGGAAAAGCTACCCCAAACCTTGCGAAGGCATGAGGCACCATATATGTCATAGCATGGAACCACTTTCATAAACTCGAGGGGACACTCTCAACTAAAAAGGACCCTCTTTCATAAGCCTGAGGAGACACTTTCAACTAACGAGGACCCTTTTAACCTACGCTGGCAACATAGTTTTGGACTTGGGTGGTCTAGAACCCTCATTGCTCTGTGCTAAATACTACTCCCAAAACATACATATAGCTCATATAATACTTATGATATATCTAATGCCAAAACTCTTTAAAAATCTTAAGGACATATCTAATGTCATGCAAATCTCATATAATAAGTATTAAAGCTTAGCATAGCCATAATTCAAAACATAATTTTTTAAAAAATTTATAACTTGAAGAATTAGGTATGAAATTTTATGATACTAGAGGTCATGTTATTTAAACATGCCAATTTTTTTCTAGAAAATATGCAATTTAGTGAAATCATGTTAGAATTCATTCTTAATGCATGGGCTTTTGAAAACACTTAAGGAATCTTAATTAAATCATGGGTAAGAGATGAGAAACCATGGATTGATACTTTAAAATTGAATAAATAAGATTTTCCCAATTTGGGTAACAACCCTAATTTCACAAGTTCATAAATCAAAGTAAAAACTTGGGGTTTTAGGCACAAGGGTGAAAGGAATCCCTTATTGAATACCCACATACCTGAACTTGAAGCTTTCCTAACTTGGGACTTGAGGATGGAGGATTAGAGAAGAAACCCTAGGCCTTGGAGCTTGAGAGAAGAATCCCTTTTCTTTCTTATTGAGGTTAGATTAAAGGAATGAGAAGAAATTTAACTAAGTATGAATAAATACCCTTTGAATAGGCCTAAAATGACTTAGTATAGGAGTTAAAAGGGTGGGAAATTACTAAAATACCCCTAAAAAATGAGTCTAAAAACTTCAGAAAAATTTGTCAAAGGCTTCCACGGACATGAACCATAGCCCGTGGAATGAATCATGGTCCGTGGAATGAAGGTCATGATTCTAGAGGACTTTTCAGGCCTCTGGGCTGATTTCTATGAGTGTACACTTACCCGTTCACACTTGATTTTAAATCGACCATTGATACAGTGATTACTGACTTATGCAAATGTTATAACATTTTCGTTGCTCCGGTCTTCCCAGCGATATGAAGGGTTGTGGACTGCCTCTGATTTTTGGCCAATAAAGCTTTTGATCCCTCCACACCTTTTAGCTTGAGCTATTTAATACTTCTCTATTCTCCTAAGCTATTTCGCAGAGGGTTCATGGTCCTCATAAGCGAGGAAGGACCAGCATCCTCTCCAACATAGATAAGAACAACGATAGGTGTTGGATAGAAAGATTTGTGGTTGTTAGTACCGCAGATATCATTTCGAAGACTCAACTTTTGCTCCTAGAAGCATGGAATTTGAGTCGTAAGTATATTTTAACAATAAACCTTTTTTTATATTGCTCTTCTTACTACAACTCTGATATTTGTTTTTCTTTTTTTGATTTGTCAGTTGTTCCATGGATACCGTACACTATCATGGATCTCCCTTAATGGGTCCAAGGTATCTTGGATGACTTCCAATAAGAGGTTTGGACTTGGAAAGAGATTTCCAAGAATCAATGGAAGGAAAAAAAAAACCATGGTAATTATTCATCAACCTTGCCTTTCCATTACAGCCTTAAGTGCGACTTATTCGGTTGATAGCTTTCTTTTGGTAGGTTTGCATAAGGGATCTTTAAAGACCCCAGTGACAAACCCCATATTTGATCTAAAACATTGTAATGACCCTTCCTTTAGTTATGAGTGAGCTATTCATGCGAGAAATTGGGTTAAAAATCTTCCGGGTTTGGAAGTTAAAAATTTTGGGCTAGACTAGTCTTCGATAAAATCTGAGCACGGTAAGGTCTAGGGCAATCTGAAAAAGGATTGGGTTAAATGATTAGGTCTTATCTTATTTTTCTATTAGTTAATGCATTAAGGAGTTTGAAGGATTTTGCAAAAATAAATTCGGGTGAGTAGAACATCCGATATCAAACTTGATGTAAAGGGGTTGATCTGAGATGTCATCGTTTGAGGGTGTATTGTGAAATGGGAAAAACTGGGAGGATTTCTGAGTTTCTATTCTATCGCACCCTCTATAGCAGGTGACAGGCTACTACAGTGATGCTTCTATAGCGGGTGTCTGAGTCGGTCAACTTCACTATAGCGGGAGGCTTCCACTATGGTGGTGCCGCTATAGCGGGATTGGGCCGCTATAGTGGGATTAATCACTATAAAAGCATAAACTTCTCAAAAAATGTTTAGTATTTCACAAGAATATTTTTGGGAAGGCAAAGGCAATTTGGAGTGATTCTTTGCATATTTCTACCAAAATTCTTTGTTAAGGTAAGTATTTTATCCCCGTAAACTAGTACTTCAATTTTTATGGCTTAGAATCGTTAGTTATAGGCCTTGTGGAGGGTTTAACTTAACCTAGGTTGAATTTTCTGGTTAAAAAGGGAATTTTAGAATGTAAAACCTTGGGTTCTTGGTTTAAGTTTTTCATTTAGGATTCCTTTACCGTAATTTACTAGCGTAACCATAGAATTTGTAGTAATTAGGTAAAATTGTGGTGGGAAGGCCCTAGAATGGGGGGATGGTCATGAAATTGGCCTTAGGATTTGGGATTAAGTTGTAATCTACAATATTATAGGTCATTTTGACTGATTATGCATGACATTCTTGTTCTTAAACCACAATCAAGCTAAAGTTGCAAGAAACGAGAAAGATCAGGTCCAGTAGAGCATTCAGGCTAGAACTGAGGTAGGTGATGGTTAATTTGTAACCTAATTGAGTTATGTGTGCATATTAACTGTCTCACTAGTATTACTTGCACAATACGTGTTCAGGAAAAATGGAATGAATGTTAAATGATATCTTAATGTCAATCTCATGCAATGAACCTGTTTTAAATGCTTGGTGGCTGTACAATTATGGTTTGTATTCATTGTTGTTGTGATTGTTGTAATATCTGTAATTCTTTGGTTGGCTCGGGTACCACACCTGGTACAAATCATTGGTTGGCTCGAGTACCATGTTTGGTACTAGTTTATTCATAGTTGGATCAGGTACCACACCTGGTACAGATTCTATTATAGTTGGCTTAGGTACCACGCCTGGTACAGGTTTCTTTGTTATTATGTGTGTTGGTTCCATGAGTTAACCGGGCTTATCTATTGTGATATTATTATTACATATTGGTCCATGAGTGGTCGGGTTGGTGTATTTAAGTGCTAAGGTAGTTTTTTGTGTAAACTGGGATTGCATGTTGAACACCATAGATGATGTCCTAGGGATCCTTGGGTGGTCCGGGTTACTTGAAGAATATGACTAAATCGTATATGGTATGCTATTTGTGTTTTTGGATATGTCTTATGTGGTTGTTAAGTTAGGTTGATGAGTGAGGGTCTTGTTTATATTCACTTGACTTGATTTATACGTGTTTGTCCTATTTTACTAAGTTATGGTTGTATGTTCATATTTCATATTTTAGAGATGGATGATGATCGTACTAGTACACTGTTGTTCTTGTGTACTGATACTGCATTGCTCTTCTTTTATTGAGTAAAGTCATATTTTGCCGGCTGCTACGAGACCTCAGTTGTAGTTCAGGCGACTTTCGAATCTAAGGATGAGCTACATCTTTCGAGCTACCATGGATTCTTTTGTTAGTTCTAGTCCTTTGTTCGTACTTAGACTTTCTAGTTTTTGGGGTTTCATCCCTGTCTTTCAGACTTGATTATTAGTTTGGGTACACGAGTTTCAGATTCAAGGGGATTATTTCCGCAAGTTTTCTATTCTTAAATTTTTAGATGTGAATCTTGGTTTTATCTATTGAATTGGTTTTAGCTGCTTCATTTTTGGGTTAAGTATTGGTTGGTTAATTGGTTCTCCCACTGGGGGTTTAGTGTGGGTGCCATTCGCGGTGATTTAGGTCGTGACAAGCATTTGCTTAATGGATCTCCCAAATCAATAAGAAAAGAGGTCTAGCCTCTACCTCTGCACCAAAACATCTTCTTTAACCACAGAGCCTCCTCTAAAATAAAAGAGGGTTTCTCCCAAATTATGTTTCTCTGGAGCAATTGTTGATGTCAGGGTTAACTTCAAGCCCCTCAAGATCTTCCTCCTTTCTTTATACCTAGATCCCACCTTATTCCTGATGTGGTTATCATCGAGGAGGGTGAATATACTTAGGAGAAAGAAATTTTGCTCACTAAATGTAAGTCGAAAATAGACAAGGAACCATCTCCTAGTGGGTCCAAGCGGCCACTAGGTGTGAGTCCCGATGAAGCTGATTCAGGGTCTGAGGAGTCAAAGACTTTACACCTAAGGTGTACTCCTGATAAAACCCAATCTTCAAGCATCCCAACTAGATTGAATCCTTTACCCAAACCCCTACGGAACCACAGATCATCTTGTTCTAAACTTGTCATAGTGTTTTTGGCTTCAAGAAGTAATCCACAATTGATGAGGTCTGCTACTTTAACTGTTCTTATGGACACAAATTTTCTTTCAAGGACAGTTAGTATTGCCAACTACCTTCATCCATTAATCACTAACTCCGACACAGAAAAAAATAAGACACCTTCCAGAAGAATATTTTTTCAATGAGGGTATGCATGCTACTGCTAGGATATGTTATCATTCGAAGTTATTATTTTATTCTTTCATTCTTATCTTTTTGGATTTCATTCTCGTTTCTATTTTATCTTCTTTTTAGGCTAGCATATTAATAGGCGAAAGCCTTCAGCTTAGCCTCAAGAGAAATGCAATGCTCCAGGCCCAGCTAGATTCAAAAGAGCAAGAGTTCATGGATTTGAAGGCCGAGCTTGATAAGAAAACTAAAGAAATATCCTTAGTAAGGATAATTATGGATAATTATGAAGGTGAAGTTCAATCTCGATTAGGCCAAAAAAGATCGAGAGAAAGCTATCTGGGACCTCGACCATGTCAAACATGAGAAAGAGGCATATAGCTAGAAGGATAATCAGCTTTTTGCCAAGCTTAGATCTTAAAAGATGTCTATTGGACTCGGGAGGATGCTCTTCACTTAGTTATTGAGAAATAATCCCTTCTTGAATCCAAAGTTGAGGGACCGAATGTTGAGTTCACTGCTAGGGATGCTTTGGAGTAGGATAGTTTTCATAAACTTTCGGATAAGCTTGCTACTATGAGAGGCATTGGCCAAATGAAAAAGGCCATTGTGAAAGAGGTGAATGATCTTTGTAGAGTTTTGATCGATTAAAATTAGTAGCTCGAAGCCCAAAGGGACAAAGATCTATCTAACCTCCAAGATGAAGAAGATCGCCTAGATCTCAAAGTTGAGTTTACAAAATAGAATGTTCGGAGGTTTACTTTAGAGGAGTCCAAGGTAGGCATCGAAGATCTTGATACCAAAATATTTGATGCTTAAAGACTGGAGATTAGAAAACTTGTCTCCTTCTCCCTCGATAAGCCCTAGGACTTAAATAAGGTTGACTATGTTGAGGAAGAGTATGAGGAATACGAACCTCTTAGCATCCACCCAATATTCCAGTTCTTGGTTTTTCTGTTGCTTCTCTAAGTCCTGGTGATAAACATTAAACTCATCGGGGTTTATTTGTAATTTTTCTAATCTTTTCAATTGTTATTAATATAAACTTTTCTTTATCCGACCAAACATTATTTTCCTTCGATTGATAGCTTTATAAAAACCTTGACATAATTCTAAGGTTGATTGAATCAATTAGAAGTATTTCTTCTAATTTTTGAGCAATTGATTATGATTTTTAAGGCTCTATTGGTAAATGTAATACCTCGGAAAATTTTGAGTCAATTTTAATACTTTAAACGAGCATGAATCTTAACCGATAAAGAGTTATGAGGTGCACCATTGGAGAAATGTGTATATAGGGATAACTATATTATTTATGTGAAGTATTTAGGGAAAAAGATTTATCAAAAAAAGAATTAAAGTGCATCCCACTAAGCCACTTATTTATGAATTAAAAAAAAAGGAAAGAGTTGAAAAGGGAAAGAAGGCATTAAAGGAAAAGGGGTCTTTTGGTTGCTGCATCGTACAACAACATCACTACTAGTGCTTTCTCTATCCCTTCTTTATTTCCCTTTAATCAACTCCATTAAAGGGGAATTGGAGCAAGAATAAGTTTTAGAAAGGGGAAATTGTATCCTCGTCCTTAGGAAGCACAGAAATTAAGCAAATTTTATGTTAACCTCAAGGGATTTTCAAGAGCTAAAGTTGGGATTTAAATTTTAAGAGGTAAATTCTTTACCCCACTTTTGTGTCACGCCCCGAGGCTACCCTCTAGACGTAACGCAGGACCTGGGATCACAAGTGGTCCCAAGTTAATCCTTGGTCTTAGTATGACTTAAACAAACATAGATAAACTTAGAGGAAACAATAAACTGAAGAGAAAGGCAAACTGAATCATCAATAGATCAAGGTCTAAACATAACAAAGTCTGAAACCTCAAATACAGAATCTCTATCTAGGTCTAAAAAGCCTCTAAACTGAATAATAAGTTGCTGGGACAAGACCCCAGCTAACTCCAAATACTAAGAATAAGACCATAAAAGTAACTAAGCTGATACTAGTCCTCGAAGGACGAGGACTCACCACTTAAAGCTGGGAAACATGCTAACCTCTAGCCATGAGTCTGAGATTGGGAGCCTGAATTTACATCATGATAGGATGCAACATAAAATATGCGTCAGTACTATAGGATGTACTGAGTATGCGAGATATACAAAATCTAGAGTGAAACATGCTAAATGTACTTGAAAATGAAATCATGCTATAATAGTAAAAGCTGCATTGTAAAGACTCAATGCAATATCATCAACTAAAACATATCTGAAAACCATAAGTGAAATTATAAATTTTGAAGTCTAGAGACAAAGAGTCAATACATTTAAAAGCTTGAAACTATTTCTATCGGAGATTCTCATAACTGACATAGACCATGTGAGCTACATGGAATTTGGTATATCCGCCCCATCGAGAGGACCAAATATACCTTGCCAGGGTATAAAGGCATAGCTTAGTGTGATCACTAGTTCTAATGCCTAACTGAGGGGCTAACAACCTATGGAGGTACGTAGTTCTGGGACTTAGGGTACTCTTACCCTGTCTAACTCGGTACTAAATACTACTCCCAAAAACATACATATAGCTCATATAATACTTATGACATGTCTAATACAAAAACTGATTGAAAAGCATGAGGACATATCTAATGTCATGTCAATCTCAATCCATAAGACTTAAAGCTTAGCATAGCCATAATTCAAAACATACTTTTTTTCTAAATTTATAGCTTGAAAAATTTGGTATGCAATTTGATAATACTTGAGGTCATGTTATCTGAACATGCCAATTTTTACTTGAAAACATGCAATTTAGTGAAATCATACTAGAATTCATTCTCAATGCATGGACTTTTGCAAACACTTAAGAAATCTCGAATAACTCATGGTTAAGAGATGAGGAACTATGAATTTATGCTTTAAAACTGAATACATAAAATTTCCTCAATTTGGACAAGAACTCTAATTTCACAAATTCATAAATCAAAGTAAAAACTTGGGGGTTTTGGGCATTAGGGTATAAGTAATCCCTTATTGAATACTCACATACCTGAATTAAAACTTTCTTAACCTAGGATGGGAGGGATGGAGACTTGGAGCTTGAAGCTTGAAAGGCCCTTTCCACTTTTAGAAGATGAATTTGAGTTTGGGAGGGGACTTAGGCTAAATAGGGATGAAACTCTACCAAAAGATTCCAAAATGACCTCACTTAGGAGTTAAAAGGGTGGAAATTTACCAAAATAACCCAGGGATTTAATTTTAAAAAAAAACTTAAAACTGCAGCTTTAGGTTCCACGAGGGTTGTCAATGAGTCGTAGACTGGACCATGACTCGTGGTTCCTTCTCGTGGTTCCTATCCAAAAAACCCAACTGTGGGACATGTTCTACGAGTTAACAGCACGACTCGTGGAACCATCCACGAATCGTAGAAACCATCTGTGGTTGCTGAAAGAATTAACTGTCATCAGTCTGATTTCCATGGACTGGTTCCATGACCCGTAGAACCATCCACGAGCTGTGAAACCCAGTCGTAGTTCTCAGACCTAAGGATGGTCTACTAGACTGGTTTCACGAGTCCTTTCCATGACTCATGGTTCAGTCCATGGCTCGTGGTCTGGGCTTGTGATTCCTGGAAACTTCAAATTTTTCAGAGGTTCTAAGTATAAAAGCCAATTCGAATTCTGGGGTGTTACAATATCCCTCCTTGGGATCATTCATCCTCGAATGAAGACTAAGTAAGGAAACCTGGAGAGAAAACAGCCAAACCAACAAAAAAAACTTGAAAACTGAAGAATAAGCTTGAAAACTAAGCTTTTAACTTAAAACATGACTGAACTAACTTCGGAAAACATAAGTGCATGCTAGGATCATGAGAGGAACTGATTGAATAGAACCGGAGGGACATACTAAGGAGAAGACCATTACCTCAAGTTGAAACTATATTGGAAGGAAAGAGATGAGGGTACTTGACTTTCATGGATGCTTCTGCTTCCCAAGTAGCTCCCTCAACTAACTAATTCCTCCAAAGGACTTTCACTGAAGCGACTTCTTTGTTCCTCAACCTCCGAATATGATGATCAAGGATCTCAATGGGAACTTCTTCATAGGTAAGGCTATCCTTCACAGCCACATCCTCCAAGGGTACAATCAAGGTTGGATCACCAACACACTTTTTCAACAAGGAAACATGAAAAACCAGATGAACCGCTCCAAGATCTGTTGGTAACTCCAACTCATAAGCAACACTACCAACTCTCCTCTGAATCCTAAAGGGACCTACATAGCAGGGTCTAAGTTTCCCTTTCGTACCAAACCTCATCACACCCTTCATGGGTGACACCTTCAGAAAAACCCAATCATCAACCTTAAACTCCAATTCTCTTCTTTTCACATCTGCATATGATTTCTGTCGACTTTGAGTGGTCTTCACTCTCTCCATAATAATCTAAACTTTTTCCATAGTCTCATGAACTGAATCTGGACCAATCAAAGCCACTTTACCTACCTCGAACCAACTGATAGGAGATCTACACCTCTTCCTATAAAGTGCCTCATAAGGAGCCATCTGGATGCTAGAATAAAAGTTGTTGTTGAAGGCAAACTCAATAAGAGGTAAGTGATCATCCCAATTACCTTTGAAGTCAATCACACAAGCTCTCAACATATCCTCTAAGGTGTGAATATTACACTCGGCCTGGCCATCCATTTGTGGGTGAAAATTTGTGCTAAGTCTCACCTGAGTACCAAGACCCTTCTCAAATGATCTCTAAAACTGGGATGTGAAATGAGTACCCCTATCTGAAATGATAGACAATGGAACCCTATGCAATTGAAATATCTCACGGATGTAGAGTCTGGCATAATCCTCTGCTGAATCATTAGTCTTAACATCCAAAAAGTAGGATGACTTAGTCATCCTGTCGATAATCACCCAAATGGAGTCAGGCTATCTACGAGTACGAGGTAAGCCAGTAATGAAGTCCATATTGATCGCCTCCCACTTCCAAATAGGAAGATCAATATCCTGAGTCATGCTACCCGGTCTTTGATGTTCTACCTTTACTTGTTGATAATTAGGACACTTAGCCACAAAATCTGCTATGTCCCTCTTCATATCATTCCATCAATAGACTTCCCATAGATCCCGATACATCTTAGTGGCATCGGGGTGGATAGAATACCTGAAACTGTGAGCCTCAGTCAAAATCCACTGTCTTAGACCATTTATATTAGGAACACATAATCGACCCTGACATCGAATCATACCATATCCCCCTTGGGAAAAAACCTCTACCCTCTTATGATGAACTGCACCCTTCAACTGGTCCAAAATAGGATCACTATCTTGCATTTCCTTCACTTCAACTACCAAAGATAATTCTGAACCATTCTGAATAATAACACCACCTTCCGCCAAATCTGTAAGGTGAACTCCTAACCAAGAAAGTCTATGAACATCCTTGTCCAACTCCTTATTTTCATCATCAACCGAAGACACACTACCCATAGACAACCTACTAAGTGCATCCGCCACTAGATTGGCCTTACCCGGATGGTAAAGCACACTCATATCATAATCCTTAAGAAGTTTCAGCCATCTCCTTTGACGAAGATTCAATTCCTTCTGAGTGAACACATACTGAAGACTCTTATGGTCAGTAAACACATCCATATGGACACCATACAAGTAGAGTCTCCAAATCTTCAAAGCAAAGACCACAGCTGCCAACTCAAGATCATGAGTCGGGAAATTCTTCTCATTAATCTTAAGTCGTCTAGAAGCATAAGAAATTACCTTACCATGCTGCATCAAAACACAACCCAATCCAATCTTAAAAGCACCACAATACACAACAAATCCATCTAAGCCCTCGGGGAGAGCCAAAATTAAAGTTGTGGTCAACCTAGTCTTCAATTCCTGAAAGTTCTTCTCACACTCATTAGACCACTGAAACTTAACCTTTTTTTGAGTCAACCTAGTCAATGGGGCAGCTATAGAAGAAAACCCTTCCATAAATCTCCTGTAGTAACCAGTCAAACCCAAAAAGCTTCTAATATCAGACAGGGAAGTGGGTCTAGGCCAGTTCTTCACTGCCTCTATTTTCTGCGAATCAACTTGAATACCATCTCTAGTCACAATATGACCTATAAAAGCAAGAGACTGCATATAGAATTCACCCTTACTTAACTTAGCAAATAACTAACGATCCTTCAGAGTTTGCAACATAACTCTCAAATGTTCCGCATCCTCATTCTCACTCCAAGAGTAGATAAGAATATAATCAATGAAAACAATCACAAATATATCCAAATACTATTTAAACACACAGTTCATCAAGTCCATATAGTCTACAGGAGCATTAATTAGTCCAAAAGACATAACCACAAATTTATAATGACCATACCGAGTTCTGAAGGCAGTCTTTGGAATGTCACACCCTCGAACATGGAGCTGATGATAACTGGATCTAAGGTCGATCTTGGAGAAATAATTGGAACCCTGAAGCTGATCGAACAAGTCGTCAATCCTAGGAATGGAATACTTATTCTTGATTGTGACCTTATTCAACTAATGGTAGTCAATACACATTTCGAGGAAGCCATCCTTCTTATGCACGAATAGGACTGGAGCACCCTATGGAGAGATATTGGGTCGAATAAAACCCTTATCAAGAAGGTCTTTCAACTGATCTTTCAATTCTTTAAGCTCCACTGGAGCCATTCTGTAGGGAGGAATAGATATAGGATGCATACATGGGAGAAGGTCTATCCCAAACTAAATCTTCCACTCAGGAGGGACTCTGGGCAAATCCTCAGGAAACACTTTCGGGAACTCATTTACAACGGGAACTGACTGAAGAGATGGGGTTCCGGACTTCGAATCCATAACCCGAACTATATGATAGATATAACCCTTAGAAATCATATTTCTAGCTTTGAGGTAAGATATGAAACGACCCTTTGAGGATGGAGGACTACCTTGCCACTCTAGGATAGGTTTATTTGGAAACTTAAAACTGACTACTCGGGTATTAAAATCAACCGAGGCATAACATGCATGCAACCAATCCATACCAACAATAACATCAAAATCAGCCATGTCCAACTCTACTAGATTGGTTGAAGTGACTATGAAGGACTCAGATAGGACAATTTCGGTAAATTCTCTTGGCTAAGACTAACTCACCAACAGGAGTAGAGTCACATGTCACTCCCTTTTTATGATGGAGCAAAGGAGGGTTTTTCCAATTAAAGTGACGGTATTGAATATGGATTATTTTATTTATTTACAGAGTCGCCACTTGGAATTGAGTTATGGTGTTCCAAATCACCTTTTTGAATTCCTAATCAAAAGGATATGTGTACTGACCCTTCCGGTCATTTCCACGTTTAAGTTTGAAGTCAAGAAAATCGACAAAAGTTATAGTAAGTTCGTTAACAAATTTCCTGAACTTTGGGTCAAATGTCTTGGAGCTTTTCTCTCAATATATAAAGAGTTAGAAGTCCCCCGAAATACCAAATCGAAGGTCTACGAGTCTAGTTTCCAACGCACAAAACCTCACGTCCAACTGATCTCGGAGTAAAGAGTTATGACTGTTTTACCGCGGACTATCTGGCAGAAAACGGGTTGCGAACCGGGCCGCGAACCGGGTCGGGTTAAACGCGATTTAAGCCTCGACGTCACGTTTTAAAATGCCATTTCAGTTCCGAAACAGTTATAAAAAATAAGGGAGGATCCCGAGAGAATTCTTGAGTATCGAAATCGTGCGTAGGCGAATTACGAGCCTAAACTTAAGAACTTTATTAGAATTGTGCGTGTATTTGAAAATACGTTATTTAAAAGTTGAATTTGGTAAAAATTATATTATTATTGCCTTTTCAAAATATTTTAAAGGTTTATGAAAAATATATTTGATACGATATAAGTGTTTACGTATTTATTTTATAAAGTGTTTATACTCCATAATATTTTAACGGAGATAGTAAATTTAAGTATGTTAAAATTTATTATTATAATATAGTAGGTTTTGTTTGAAATAATTTTCTATAGATTATGGTATATTTAAAATATTATATTTATTTTACCACGAATTTATGCAATACCCGAATATATATATAACGGGATAGAACACTTTGAGTTGGCACCAAACTCCACGTGGAGTTGTGGGAAGTGTCCACCATGGTGCATACTGCCACCATGCGTTCCACTAAAGGTCCCAAATGTATATATTTTGCCTTGGTATTGATCATTTAGTTAGAATAACGTTATATATATTGCACACAGCTTCAGCAATTAATGCAACTATTTTGCATACTACTGTATATCATATTTGTTACGTGAGGAGTATTGTGAGGGGAAAACTTTGTGTCAATTAATCAAATCCGATTCTGATTCCGATTTAGTTTTGGATTTCTCGGAGTGGTTCGAGCTTGGACATCGTGGTTCTAGCAGCTTGTCGTCGGATGACAGGTAGGTTACGGTTTATCTTCCCTAGACTCCGTATATATAAAATAAAATTGTATTAATGGGCATCCTTGGGTTGGTTATTAGGTTGGTACCACAGACCTCGACCGCTTTATTCATGTCCGCCTATTTTTATTCCTCCGTTGTTTGTAGTAATTGCCATTATATTTTATTTACCCTTGTGGTCCTGTGAGGCCTTGTTGACTCTGGAACATAGAAGGTGGGATTTTGGGAATGTCCGCGAGTTCCGGGCATAGTATTATCCTTCTAGGCTGGTTATGCTTGCTGAGTAGTTGTGGGCCTGTGCAGGGTCGATAGGTTGATTGTGAGCTGCGGGCCAGCTATTGTGTGTGATCATACCATTTCCATGCATATAAAGAGGTTTTATCCATGTTTTACTGTGGTTTTGGCTTCGGGCCTACTGGCACTGTTTTCTAAACCTTGCATGGCCCGGGGGGGCCCGTTTTTGAAGGAAATGATTTGGAAATGGTTGATTTCACTTGTGGAGATTTTTGGGCAAGAAAGTAAAATTATGTTTAAAATCATCAGTTTTATGATTATCGCTAGACTCGGCAGGGCCGGGTGCTAGTTGAGTTTTCTTGTACTTGAGATGATTTTTAGCCTCGGTCGGACCGAGCACCTGAGATGACTTTTTACTGTTTAGACCCGGCTACGCCCGGGCACCCTTGGAGGGGGTTTTGAGATATTTTCTACTATTTTTAGTCCTGGACAGGGTCTGGGCATGCATATTCGAGACTGGGTCTCTATCTTGATATCGAGACTGGGTCTCTATCTTGATACAATGTTCTGATACTGGTTTTGGTATGGGGTCTGGGACCTCCATGGACCTTGCTATCCGGGCCAGGGGCTACGGGCTGCGTGTGCCGGAAGAGGGGTATACGGGGGAGTAGAGGTATACGGGCAGAGTCCTTCCATGGAACCTACCTGCTGGGCCGGATCGGCGCCGGAGGAGGTACATACAGAGATACTATGGCACTGGAGATCTTCATGCATCATATCATTCATGGTTCGAGGTTCCACCCTTGTTTGCTGTTTGCTGATTGTACGCTCCGGTAGTATGGGATGCCGGAGGGTTTGTTTTCACTTGTTTGTGTTCCTCGGTTGTATGGGCGGCCGAGGGACTGTAGGTAGACTTTTGCTTTTTACTTACAGAATCGTTCTCTATTATGGATAAGTATGAGATTGGTATGATTAGTTGAGTTTGATTCATGTCTCTGAGCATGCCTATTATTACTCTTTCTCTCTTCTTTTTACACTTGAGGTTACCGGTATACCGTCCATTTCGTAAACTTATTTTGTATACACTGTTATTGCAAGGACCCCAGGTGCGTTGTTTCTTACTTTCACCTGTGCCTTTGGTGTGTATATTCTGCTTACTAGCCTCCACATGTGGTTCTGTTGATTTCCCTCTGGGCTAGTTCCTGTGTACCTTTCGTTGATTTCTGTGACTACTTGCTTCTATTCTGTCTATTACTGCGCTTTTATCTTATATGTGCCCAGTCGGCCTATGATACCTACTGGGTACCTTATGCTTGGCATTTGGTGCTCACCCCTACCCCCTGCATCTTTGGGTGCAGATCCTAGCGTGGGCCATCGCCGTTAGATCGCTGTGATTCGTGCTTGGAGATCTGTTGGGGACTACTTCAGACTGAGGGTGAGCTCTTGGCGATCGGAGCTTAGCTTTAGTTTATCTTTTGCTTTATGTACTCTATTACCATTCAGAGACATCTGTATATATTCTTTTGGATAGTTTCACTCCATGTATGTAGTTTTGGCTCTGTACTATGATACCAGGTCTTGGGGTTTGGTTTAGTTTCCGCATATGTATATATTTATATACCTGTTATCTATTTTATTCGTCTTGTTCTCTTATTTGTCAGATAGTAGCCCATTACTAACTGTTCTGGGCTACATGGATTGGTTCACCTACCGGGGGTTGTAGGTGCCATCATGACCGAGAAATCAGGTCGTGACATTTACTTCTTCTATTCGTTGTATTTTTTCTTTTGTTTGTTGTTGTATTTTTTCAATTTCTCGTTTCCTATCTATTTCTTCATTTTCTTTTGTTATTCTAACCATTGCGGTTAATTTATCTTCTAATTTTACCGTTTCTTTTTCTAACATTAAATTTAGATTATCTCCTATTTTTTTATATCTTCTTCCTAAATTAGAAAATACTATTGTTATCTTTAATCCTTCCGGATTTACATATGTTTTTTCTTCTAATGCGAATTCTTCTTTATTCATTTATAAATTATGTTGGTATTTATATTCTAGACAGTCTATTCGTAATTGTAATTCTAATATAACTCTTCTTTGTGCTAATAGGGATTTATTGCAAGCTCCTGCAAATATATTAGTATTTAGTCTATTTTGTCTATGTTTTAATTCTTGTCTTTTTACTATAATTATTTCATTAAGCTTTTGTCTGTGTTTGTTATTGTTATTAGTCATTGTTTTTTTTTAAGTATTTAATGTATTTATATTCTATTTTAGATATGGTATTAATTAACTTATTTAATTTGTCATTATCAGTTTTTGTAATACTGAGTTGTTTATACTCCGGGTATAAGCTCTTTAATTTTCTTTTCAATTTTCTTATCTTCTTACTAATAACTCCTATATGCTCTGATACCATTTTTTGAGTGCCAGTGCGCGGTATGTGTGCGGAAGTATTTTTATTCATTATTTTTAATTTGAGTCTATCTTTGGATATGTATCTAATTCGTATGGCCAAAAATCTTTTGTAGAATTAATGATTTTATCAAGTATAATTTGTTGTAAATCTCTGTTAAGATTAACTGTTTTAATGATAGTGATTAATATTTTATCTTTAAAGAATATTTGGTATTTTGAGGGGTTACTTATTATTTTTAGGTCGTGGGTAGATTCATCCATTTTTGTAGTTGAGTCCATTATTTGCTGTTATTTTTATTTTTATGAGAAAGTTGCTTCATATAATTGTTTCTTTTTTATATGTGATTCTTGAAGGTTTATTATATTATTTTTCATATATTTTAAAAATTCAGTATCTCCTGTTTCTAAATAAATATCTAAATTTTGTCTTATTAGGTATATTTGGAAATCTATTAGTTCTTTGGTGTGTCTCCATTTTTCAAATGATTCTGTATTCATATTTTGATTAAATGCTTTTATTGATCCGAATATAAATCTAGTTCATATAAATCTAAATCGTCTATGTCATCTAGTATAATTAGTTCTATCCATCTTTGTTCCATTATTGCTGTTATCTCAAAAGTAACTAAAATATCGTAGATTTTTCTCCTAACATCGTTATTAAGTTTCTTAAGGATATATAATATGAATATTTTATAATTATTATTATCATCTATTAGGTACGTATTATTGCTCATTAAATTGATATTTATTCTTGTCATGTTTTTTACTAAACATATTCCCTCTAATCTCTTTGTTTATCATAAAGTTCATCATCTTTTAATAAGTTATTTTGAACAATCTCTTCTAGCCACTACCATGCTTTTCTTGCTTCAATCGTTTACCCTAACAGCGCCTCAACTCTGTCTACTCCCCTAAACGGCCTCCTTGCCTACCGGTTTCGACCTTAGGATGGCATAGTCTGGGCTTAACTACTCTCATCAATATTTAGCCATGGCAAGCTTTCTTAAGATGTTCTTTATAACAGTACTAAAACATGATAAACAGTTATGATATAAAAGAGATTATAAGGAATATAAAAGTTAGCACTTGTACCTGCTATCTTTGCTATCTTTTTTCTATAGGTTGTATAATTCTATTATTTTAGTAAAAAACACTAAAATAATAGAACTAGAAAAAGAATTAGAAGTGCTAAAACAATTATATGCAAGTAAGCAAAAAGAAAAAGAAAAACGTAGAGAAGAGGAACAAGAGTTAAAATTGACAAATGAAATAGAAAAATTTAAATTACAATTAGAAGAAGAACAAGACAATCTACCAAAAATAAGCGTAAATGAAATAAGTGAAGAAAGTGATAATGATAATGATCTAGGAGAAAACTATTCGGAAACAAGTGAAACATATACCGAACTAATAGAAAAAACGGAAAAAGCAAAAATAAATCCAGAAATAAATACAGGAGATATGAGCACTGATGATAAACCAAGTACATCAGGAGTAAAGAATCCAAAGCAATTAAATCCAAGCTACTATAGGACAGACTATAATTCATATGATAAAAATAAAACGTTATGGGAAAAAAGGCCAAATAAGAAATGGACACCAAGGCAGATAACTGAACAAAATAATTTTTTAGATCTAGATTGTGTAGCAGATATAAATAAAACAATTCAATTATGGATAGGATATATCTCAAAACAATTAATAGACAATAAAATATCGATAGCTGAAACACCAGGATATATAGAAAGAACACTCATAGGAACGGTAAAATTATGGTTACAAAATTTAATAAATGAAAGTCTAGAAACATTAAGAAGTGATAAAAAATACGATGAAACAGATGCTACCACAGCTACGGAAATATTATTTAAATATGAAATAGCAATAAGAAATGAATTTGGTAGTATGACGACGGAAATAGAAGAACAAAATAAAGAAAAAATTATAAACAGAAATTTAATGTCAAAATTAGCAATATGTAATATGTGCTATCTAGATGAATATACTTGTGCATTTAAAGACTATTATTACAAAGGAACATATAATCCAGATGAAAGTAAAGAAATAAGAAAATTATATTTTACTAAATTACCAGAACCTTTTAGTTCAAAAATAATAAAAAATTGGAATGAAGCAGAATTAGTAGATACCCTAGGAGCTCGAATAAAATTTTTACAAAATTGGTTTATGGAATTATGTGAAAAATACAAAGAAAATATTAAAATGGATAAAATATTAGTAAGAAATTTAGCATGTTGTAAAGATAGAACAGCACCCCAATTCGGATGCACAGATAAATATTATAAAAAACATAAGAAAATAAAAAGATATAGTAGTAAATATAAACCATATAAATCAAAATATAAGTATAAAAAACCAAGAAGAAGATATTATGTAAAAAATTACAAATATAAAAAACCATATAAAACAAAGAAAAAATTAACGGAATGTACTTGTTACAATTGTGGAAAACTAGGACACTTAGCTAGAGATTGCAAATTACCAAAAAATCCAAAGAAAAAACAAATTACTGAAATAATAATAGGAGATGATAAATATACACAAATGGAATATATAGATTATGAATTAGAGAGTGAAGACAGTATATATGAATTATCAGAAAATGAATTATCAGAAAACGAAAACGAAAACGATATAAATAATAATATAGGAGAATCGGAAGAAGAAAATTATGACTGAGAAAGATATAAGGATAATACAACAAGAAGAACACCAAGATGAACAATCCTCAGAACAAAAAATAATATTTGACACCAATATATTTGAACAAATAAAGGGAAAAGAATTAGATCTAAGCATAGATAAAATATTAGAGGTACCAACAATAAAAAATTGGTTTAAAAGACAAAAAGAAGAATATTATGTAATAAGCCAAAGAGAATATATAATAGATTGTAAATACATTAAAGGTAAAGCTAGAATACCAATCTTAAATAAAAAAGTACTAAATAAAGAAATACAAGATATAAAAGCAAAAAATCCAATAAAATACGTACATTTAGGAGGAACAGAAATACTAATAAAAGCATGTTTTAGAGAAGGAATAGATACCCCTATAGAAATATATTTAGCGGATGATAGAATTATACAACCTATAGAAAAAAGTGTAATAAGTGCAGTGAAAGGTAATCTAATATACCAAAAATTTAAATTCATAATAAGTGCAAATTATTCAGTAGCAATAGATGATAAAAATATAGATAGATCATTAGTTTTATACTGGAAAATGTCGGGAATAGAACTAGCACCAGGAAGTAAAATATTTACGGCAAGATGTAAAAACTTATACATCCTTACAACAAAACATAAAATAACAGCTAGAAATAAAATAAATAGAATTAAAATAGAAAATCCGTTTGAAAGAATAGTATCAGTTATAGATAATAATGATTATAGTTATGCAGAAATGGACATCGAAGAAGACTTAGAAATAGTAAAGGAAAGAATAGAAACGTCAAAACGAACAGGTAATGAAATACCAGAAACATCATCAAGAATGAGTACATCAAGAAGGATAAGTTATGTAACTCCACCAAAATTAATAGAAGAAATAAAACCATATCATTACTATATAACAGGATTAATGGATCAAAGGAAATATTTAATATTAATAAATACAGGACAACAAGAAAATTATATTGCAAGAGAATTAATACCAGAAAAAGAAATAATAACAAATGAACAACAAAATTCGGAATTACCAAAAGCATTAAGAAAAATTGAAGAAACAACCGAAAAAGAATTAATTATTGGAGGAATACCAATATTAATAAATTTCAAAATATATCAAGGAGATAAAAATATCACCCTAGGAGCAAAGTGGTTAGAAAAAGTTAAACCATATAACCTAGAAGATAAGCAATTAACAATAAGTTATGAAAATAAAAAGGTAGTAATCAAAAGAACCTTAATATGATAAAATAATAAGTTAACATAATAAATGACAAAAATATATATACTTGCCAAAATAATAATAGAAGGATACTATAATAGATATTATACACCTATGATGGATACAGGAGCAGAAGCTAACATGTGTAAACATAATTGTCTACCAGAAGATAAATGGGAAGAATTGAAAACACCCTTAGTAGTAACAGGATTTAATAATGAAGGAAGTATGATAACACACAAAGCAAGGAATCTAAAAATACAAATATGGGATAAAATACTAACCATAGGAGAAATATATAGTTATGAATTTACAAATAAAGATATATTGCTAGGAATGCCATTCTTAGATAAATTATTCCCACATACTATAACAAAGACACATTGGTGGTTTACTACCCCATGTGGACAAAGAGTAGGAGCAAAAAGAGTAAATAATAAATTAAGAAAAACAACACCATGGATCAAAGGAAGTGAGAAAATTACCCAAAAACTAGAAAATATAACACCAAGCAACCATAAAATAGAAATAATCATATTTTCTATAAATAAGATAAAACTACTCCAAGATAAATTAGAACTACTATATAATGATAATCCCTTACAAGGATGGGAAAAACATAAAACAAAAATAAAAATTGAACTAATAGATGAAAATAGTATAATAATGCAAAAACCTTTAAAATATAATTTTACGGACCTAACAGAATTTAAAATGCATATACAAGAATTATTAGACAATAAATATATACAAGAAAGTAACAGCAAACACACTAGTCCAGCATTTATAGTAAATAAACATAGTGAACAAAAACGAGGAAAAAGCAGAATGGTTATAGATTATAGAAATTTAAATGCAAAAACAAAAACATATAATTATCCAATACCAAATAAAATACTAAAAATCAGACAAATACAAGGATATAACTATTTTAGTAAATTTGACTGCAAATCAGGATTTTACCATTTAAAATTAGAAGATGAATCTAAGAAACTAACAGCATTTACGGTACCACAAGGATTTTACGAATGGAATGTATTACCCTTTGGATATAAAAACGCACCAGGTAGATACCAACATTTTATGGACAGCTACTTTAACCAATTAGAAAATTGCATAATATATATAGATGATATACTATTATATTCTAGGACAAAGGAAGAACATATAAAATTATTAGAAAAATTTATACACATTATAGAAATATCAGGAATTAGTTTAAGTATAAAGAAGGCAGAAATAATGAAAAATCAAATAGAATTTTTAGGTATACAAATAGATAAAAATGGAATAAAAATGCAAACGCATATAGTACAGAAAATAATTAATTTAAATGAGACACTTGACACAAAAAAGAAGCTACAATCATTTTTAGGATTAGTTAACCAAGTAAGAGAATATATCCCTAAATTAGCAGAAAACTTAAAACCACTGCAGAAAAAATTAAAGAAAGATGTAGAATACCATTTTGACGAAAAAGATAAAATGCATATAAAAAAGATTAAAAATTTATGTAAAGAACTACCAAAACTATATTTTCCAAATGAAAAAAGGCAATTCACATACATAGTAGAAACTGATTCTAGTGATCACAGTTATGGAGGAATTCTCAAATATAAATATGATAATGAAGAAATCGAACATCATTGTAGATATTATTCGGGATCATACACGGAACCACAATTAAAATGGGAAATAAATAGAAAAGAACTATTTGGGTTATATAAATGTTTGTTAGCATTTGAGCCATATATTGTTTATAATAAATTTATTGTAAGAACAGATAATACACAAGTAAAGTGGTGGATAACGCGAAAAATACAGACTCGGTGACAACAAAGGAAATAAGAAGGCTTGTATTAAACATACAAAATTTTACATTTACAATTGAGGTAATAAGGACTGACAAAAATGTTATTGCAGACTACCTATCAAGACAAAGGTACCCAAACTGAGCCAGAAGATAATACAATGAATAAGATACTCGAAGCCATTACTACACTTTGTACTAAAGTGGATAGTATGGATGAAGAGATAAAAAAGCTAAAGACTAATGAAGTTAATCTGAAGTCTAAGGCTAAAGATAGCAGTCCCCAGGAAGACTATAAACATCCGGAGCTAGAAGGAGACGTTGGGAAACTCCGAAAAACCCAAAATAATTTATTTGCTAATAATGCAGGTACAAGTGCAGGTACAAGCGGACAACCTACAAAACCACAATACAAAAATATCAATTTAAATACAATGTTCACAAACCCATTTACCCAAAAAATACAAAGACCAGTTATGGCACCACCCCAAATAAATACATACGCAGCAAGTTTACACCAAGAGAAAAAGATATACAACC
Source organism: Jaltomata sinuosa (assembly GCA_003996215.1). NCBI lineage: Eukaryota > Viridiplantae > Streptophyta > Magnoliopsida > Solanales > Solanaceae > Jaltomata > Jaltomata sinuosa. The sequence continues at coordinate 58,135 of QJPP01000090.1, forward strand.
ATTTGTCCCAAAGCTACATACAAAACATATATAGAATCCAGACATATTTAAACCTAAACCCAAGATCAGTTACAACTACAGACCCAACCCAAGACTACATAACCCAAAAATTACAAAGATATAATAGACTCATTGCACAGCCAAAGACAAGTTCGAACCTAGTCAAAACATGTTACCATTATGGACTACTTAGTACAGTATATACATATGACGGAGAAGAGCTACAAGGAATACCAGAGATACACCAAGCATTTCTAACCTACAAAAGAGTTACGAAAGGAAATTTATTCTATGTGAAATTTTATACAGCACCAGCAGAGATATTATATGACGAGATAAAACCAGTGATCCAAGTTGTAAAGCTAGGATTGACAAAAAACATGATATTACCAGACGATATAATAACACAACCAGAAATACCTATGATCGAAATACCCAATTTCTATGCAAATAAACGAATTATTGGAATTTCAACTATTATTCAAGAGCTAGCAGATAATTATGGAAACGCAATATGGAGCTACTACGCCAGAGACCAATTAATGATTTATTCAAATTCAAGAAGTGTAAGAGAAGCAGATATGGAAGAAGTCCAGCAATGGATATTATCATTACTTAGACCAGAAGAGAAACCGACAACAAGAGCATTGAAGAATGAATTTATTTCTCAAAATCTATTAACAAGATACTGCAAGATAATTAGTCATAAATATCTAGATCATCGTTGTTCAAAATGCAATGGAGGAGATATGACAGAGATACCAGATGTATAGCTGGAATAAAAATATGGAGAAAGGAGAAGATACGTGGAAGAGATAAAAAGAAACGTGGAAGAGACAAAAAGAAAAGATACGTGGAAAGCAGGAAAAGAAAATGTAAAGTTTTTCTTTCATAAGTAGGTAGATGTCATTGTCAAGTAGATAAATGTCCCTGTCAGCTATTTAAGTTTTTGTACCGTATTGTAAAAAAGCCATAAAATAAGGGACAGGTGTAAAAATAGGAATAGTATAATTTTTGTTTTATTATAAAAAGTCGTAAAGTAAATAGTAAGAGTCATTCATGAACAGTAAAGGTCGTTCATGAAAGGTCATTTGTGAATAGTAAGAGTCATTTGTAAATAGTAAGAGTCGTTTTTCCTTCTATATAAGGAGGTAAGAGGATGTAGGATAGGATCATGAGCAATCAGATCAAGAAAAGAGCAATCAAAAAAAAAAATCCTCTCAATTCCTCACTTGTAAAAACCTTCCATATACATAAATAAAATATATCTTGTAAGTAAGCTATGGAGCATCTAGACGAGCTAAAAAATCAGGTATACTTATTCATAGTCATGTATAGCTAAACTTTTATATTCCTTATAATCTCTTTTATATCATAATTGTTTATCATGTTTTAGTACTGTTATAAAGAACATCTTAAGAAAGCTTGTCATGGCTAAATATTGCTGAGAGTAGTTAAGCCCAGACTATGCCATCCTAAAGTCGAAACCGGTAGGCAAGGAGGCCGTTTAGGGGAGTAGACAAAGTTGAGGCGTTGTTAGGGTAAACGATTGAAGCAAGAAAATCATGGTAGTGGCTAGAAGAGATTGTTCGAAATAACTTATTAAAAAATGATAAACCTTATGATAAACAAAGAGATTAGAGGGAATATGTTTAGTAAAAAACATGACAAGAATAAATATCGATTTAATGAGCAATAATACGTACCTAATAAATGATGATAATAATTATAAAATACTCATATTATATATCCTTAAACAACTTAATAACGATATGAGGAGAAAAATCTACGATATTTTAGTTACTTTTGAGATAATAGAAATAATGGAACAAAGATGCATAGAACTAATTATACCAGATAACATAGATAATTTAGATTTATACGAACTAGATTTATATTCGGATCAATAAAAGCATCTAATCAAAATATGAATACAGAATCATTTGAAAAATGGAGACACACCAAAGAACTAATAAATTTCCAAATATACCTAATAAAACAAAATTTAGATATTTATTTAGAAACAGGAGATACTAAATTTTTACAATATATGAAAAATAATATAATAAACCTTCAAAAATCACATATAAGAGAAAAACAATTATATGAAGCAACTTTCACATAAAAATAAAAATAACAGTAAATAATGGACTCAACTATAAAAATGGATGAATCTACCCACGACTTAAAAATAATAAGTAACCCCTCAAAATACCAAATATTCTTTAAAGATAAAATATTAATCACTATCATTAAAACAGTTAATCTTAACAGAGATTTACAATAAATTATACTTGATAAAATTATTAATTCTACAGAAGATTTTTGGCCATACGAATCAGATATATATTCAGATATAGACTCAATTAAAAATAATGAATAAAAATACTTCCGCACACATACCGCGCACTGGCACTCCAAAAAGAGTCTTCTCACATGAAACCACAAGTTTCATCTGTTGCCTCATTCTAAAAGGAATCAAACTTTGAAAATCCTTTTGGACTCTAGGTGAAACAGGCGTTATCAAGTGTTGATAGTCTCTTCAGTGCTTGTTATTCTTCTCTAATGGACCTAACCTTTTGAACATAGAATTTCTTGGTGTTGATTTTCTAAGTCTATCAAAGACAAAAGGCCTTTTGTTGAAAGCAACAGACTCATCTTCCACAGTGATGTAGTTTCTACTTCCCTTCTTATGGAGATGCAAACTGGCGGTGGTTGCTTGTACCCTAAGCCTTCACGTAATTGCCTGTTAGTAGCTTCTAATGGGAGTTTCGCCAACTTTGATGTTTCATTGGGGTTATATCCAGCCTTTGTGAATAACCTGTAAGCATTTGGATCAAAACCTTCACTTGTATGCTTCGTAGAGAGTGTCATATTTTGTGATGGACTCTGAACCACGACCAAGCAGCTTTGAGGATAAGCTTATCTCATCAATCCATTTGATAGGAAGATTTAGTCCCTTCAGTGCACTTCCTTGGATGTGAGATGATTGGCCTTCCTCTTTATTCACCTTTGGAACTTAGTAAAGCACAAGAGTTGCCTTCTTCTTCAAGACCACAATGCTTCTTTTACTTGGAATAGAGTGACACTTGTTACCACCAACTTTGACTTTTCCCACAGCCACATCCGCTCTTTTGATCGCAAGCTCATCACACTTGGTTCTTTTAACATTGTTAATTTTTGCATCCTTTACAGCATAATTCTTTAAGTTGAACTTTGCATCGGTGAAGTGTGACTCAGTTTCAGTGAATGTCTTATCATCAACAATTATTTTCCTTTCAATTTTCCCTTCGAGATACTTCAAGCATTGATAGTATGAGGATGAAACACTTTTGTTCTCATGTACCCAAGGTCTGCCAAGTAATATGTTATATGAAGTCTTTACATTGATCACATGCATCCACGCACTTGATTGCGGATCTTCCATATGGGTTTCTAACTTGATAGAACCTCTTGCCCTTTGACCTCCTTGATTGAATCCTTGGATCATCAAATGACTTTCAGTAAGTTCTTCAATCGTGATGCCACGCTCCATCAATGTGCGAATAGGTAGAATGTTGACTCTAGATCCCTCATCTATTAAGATCCTATTTATCCTCTTCTCTAGCACATGATTGATGTTTCAGGGTTTCACGACACTTTTGATGCTTAAAACTAAGGATTTTGTGAGTTCTTAAGTGTGTTTTGTTAGATATGATGTTCATTTGCTACATGTGCAGGTAAAACTATTAAAAAGACAAAAAGATAGAAAAGTTGTTATTTCTGGGCTAAAAGTGATGTCTCACGGGTATGGGACCCACCATGGCCCGTGGGAAGGGATGTGAAAATGAGGCAGTGGAATTATAAGGCAAAACCCATCCCACGACCAAATAGGATGGGCATCAGAAGCAACAAGGGTCGTCATACTTGCCCATGGGATTGATCCAGAAAAGCTAAGGCAAGAAGCAGATACCAGATGCTCAGCCACGATGCTCATGAGAACGGTAATAGGATGTCACAACTTCCCATCAAAATTAACCAGAGCAGGTGGCAAGTCAGGGGACTTGGGTGACGATGAATCACGATGGAACATAATAACCACGATGGCCCATTAGCTTTGCCCATGGAAACATGACAAAAGGCCATGCATAAAGTGAAGAAGATCCGACGGTCAGCCCACAATGCCCGTGGCACCCACAATGACCCGTGGGACCTGCCATCAGAATAGTCGCGTTTTAGCTATCCTCGTCTAGTTAGGATTTGGTCTTTGTTGTCTATAAATACCTTTCCTAGGGGTTTATTTCGTGTTGTTATTCAATTTTGGGACATCATAACACATTGTTGACAATACTATTACATATTTTTGAGAATTCAACTATCAGTTCTTAATTATTGAAGTGTTCTTGAGAATTCAACTTTCTGGATTTATGTACTTCTTATTGTAAGTTATAATCATGATGTCTTCATCTAAATCTGATTGTCTTCTTACAACCATGAGTAGCTAAATCCACAATTAGGGTTGTGGGAACCATGACGTATTAACAAAGTAGGCAAAGTACTTAGTAATTCTAGAATGGTGTTCATGCATGTATTGTTCTTCCCTTCGCTTTGATTGCTTTTTAACAGTTGCAAACATTATAACTAACCTTATTCTTACTTGCTTGACGAAAGGGATTTTACGACAAAGATTTGAGGCTACCAACCCTCATCTAATTAGCTTGAACTTGCCCAGGGAAAGCTAATCTAGTATCACTGGTAAGGGTTAGTAAAGAAATCACCCGTAGACTGACCAAGTTGAGTGGTGACATTCTTCTATCTTGGTAACCATCTATTTAGGAGAACCTAACTTACCGATTTTTGCATGTATAGCACTAGACTAGATTGCTGGTACAACGCCTTACAGCATTATGAACTCATGGAGAACACTACCCTAGTCACTTCAAGTTTCCTAATTTCTTTACTTTTTATTGTAGGTTATAATCATGATGTCTTCATCTAATTCTGATTGTCTTCTTACAATCATGTGTAGCTAAATCCACAAGTAGGATTGTGGGAACCATGACAGATTGACAAAGTAGGCAAACTACTTAGTAATTCAAGAACGGTGTTCATGCATGTATTATTCTTCCCTTCGCTTTGATTGCTTTTAATGGTTGCAAATGTTAGAACTCGCCTTATTCTTACTTGCTTGACCAAAGCGATTTTACGACAGAGATTTAAGGCTATAAACCCTCATCTAATTAGCTTGAACTTGACCAGGGAAAGCTAATTTGGTATCACTGGTAAGGGTTAGCAAAGCAATTACCCATAGACTGACCAAGTTGAGTGGTGACATTCTTCTATCTTGGTAACCATCAATTTAGGAGAACGTAACTTATCGATCTTGCATGCATAACACTAGACTAGATTGCTAGTACAATTCCTTACTGCATTATGAGCTCATGGACAACACTCCCCTAGTCACTTCTCTTATTAATAACAATAATTGAAACTGATACTCTCTTACTTATTAAACACTTTGTTACAAACATTACTTGTTACTTTAACCCCCCCCCCATTGGGGAAATAAATAGCTAAGATGCAAATAAACATAGTTGACCTAAGTCCTACCATATTCCCTGTGGGATCGACCCCAACCTTCATTGGGTTCTATATTTGAACATCGACCACTTTATGCTTCTTTTGGAGGTGTAATTTGGGCATATCAAATTTCGGCACCATTGTCGGGGAATACGGTTTAGGATTAAGAGCAATTGTGTTTATTTGACTATTAGTCCTTATTTCCTAATTTACTTTTTTTTTTGTTTTGTTTCATAGGTTGCACACTTGTGCATGCCTAGTACACGGAGTCAAGGAAATTCCCTGATTCTTTTCGATCTCAAACTCCAATGAACTCTGATAAACATGGTCAAGGGCGGGGTTGTCAAGACACCAGAACAAGACATAACTTGGATATTGGCCGAAGAACAACAAAGGATTTAGGCAGCTGAAGGTGCTCAAGCTCCACAGAATGCTCAAGTTGCTGCAGATTTAGCTAATAAAAATGCTAAAGTGGAGCAAGCAGAGAAAGAGGCTACCCGTCAAGCTGCACTAAATACTCAAGCCGCAAGGGATGAGGCAGACTGATGCAAGATAAATCAAGATCTGATTGGACATAGAGGGAATAGTGGCCTCTATCTACAGTAACCCCAAACATCCCTCCCTACAATCTTGATGATGATGAAGCCAATATTGATGATGCAAGAACAACAATCCCTATAGTACTGCCACCACTGCCAGATGGTATGAAGTTTTACATTACAAGCACTATGATCCAGTTGCTGAACCTGAAAGGACTATTTGCTGGCAAGTCTACTAATGATGCAAATTTACACTTGGTAAACTTTGTGGGGATTTGCAAGTCTTACAATCTTCCAGGAGTATGCCAAGATGCTATCAAATTGCTGCTATTTCCATTTTCTTTCACTGGAGAAATTACTTTGGCTTGCTAAACTTCCTGATAGTTCAATATTCACATGGACAGAACTAAAAGGCCAATTCTTGTAGAGATTTTTTCCTCCATCAAAGATGTTGCAACTCAAGAAGGAGATCTATAATTTCAAGCAGTTGAACAAAGAAGAACTATATGAGACATGGCTTAGATTCAATAAGAAGCTTAAACAGATGTCGAATCACATGATTCCTAGTGACACTTTATTGGAGATCTTCTATAGAGCACTGAATGTTAACACCAAGGCTGTAGTTAACAGTCACTAGAGGAGAATTCATGGAAATACTTATACAATTGCTTCTGAGATGCTTAATAGAGTCATAAATAAGAACAGGGCTTCATATACGAGAGATTCTGAGAGTTGAGCAGGACATTATGATGTTGCAAAATCTTTAGACCAATAACAATACAGGAGCTGAGCCAAAAGTTCACAAGATTTAAGATGAGTTTTGATCTTATGGTGAAATATATCATAAATAAAAAAGCTGAAAAGGTGAATGCTACGGGTTCACAAGGTAAAGCACCAAGGCAAGATGAAGTTGAAGATGATAAAAAGGTCAATTTTCTGAATGATCAGGTGGTGGGTTTCTGGGCCAATGGCCAAGGGTACAACCAGGACACTTGGCATGGTCAAGGAAATCAAGGTTGGAATAGATAAAGAGATAAGAACTACAACAATAGGTCTAGGTATAGAGAAAGAGAGGGTGACTAGAACAACAAAGAGGGTTAAAAAAATAATCAAAGTGGTCATGTTCCTCCTGGAAATTGTGAAGACTCCCCCAGCTTATACAAGATGGAAGACATATTGGTTAGGGTGCTGAAGAAGGTAGAGTCAAATGATGATAGTTTAAAGGAAATTTATGCTGACATCTCCGGCATGAATCAAAAAGTAGAGTCACATGCCACCTCCATTAAGTAGATTGAGTAAAAATTGGGTCAAATGTCTACAGCTTTAAACCAGCGTTAGAAAGGTACACTTCCTAGCAACACAATCTAGAATTTGAAAAATAATAGGCATTGCATGGTTGTGAAGACTATTAACCCTCCTATCCCTATAGTTGTTGAGGAGCTGACTGAGCCTGAAATAGATGGAGATGATATTGTAGTCGAGTCTGAAGAAAAGGGTGGTTATGAGAGCTGAATTGAAAAGGAACCAGTTACTACCAAAAGAAAGGAAGAGGAGGTTCCTAATGTCTTAAAGCCTATGCCTTGTCCTACTGCACCCTTCCCATAGAGACTAGACAAGAAGGCTAAAGAAGGAAAGTATAGAAAATTCATCTCTATATTGAAGAAGCTTTTGGTCAATATCCCCTTGGTAGAAGCACTGGAATAGATGTCTAAATATGCAAATTTCATGAAAGACTTGGTGACAAAGAAGAGAACAGTGAGTTTTGAGCCTACCGACAATCTCTACCATTGTAGTGCAATTGCTTCCCATTCCCTTGTACAGAAAAGGGAAGACCCTGGAGCTTTCATTATTTTATGCACCATTAGAGAATTCTATTTTTCCAAGGCATTATGTGATTTGGGTGCAAGCATTATCCTCATGCCATTGGCAGTATTCAAATAGTTGAGCTTGGAAGGCTTGACACCGATAATAATGCGGCTATTAATGGCAGATTGCATCATGAATAGGCCAATTGGTATCATGTATGATGTTCTTGTAAAAGTGGAATCTTTTATCTTTTTGGTGGATTTCTTAATTCTATATTGTGAGGTGGATTTTGAAGTCCCCATCATCTTGGAGCGACCATTCTTGGCCACTAAACATGCTTTGGTTGATCTGGAGATAGGGCATATAAAGTTTAGGCTGAATGATGAAGAAGTAACTTTTAACTTGTGCCAATCAATGAAACACCATAATGACATACGAGTAGTATCAGTGATTGATGTTGGTGATGAGGAGTAGCCATTAGTACCGGTTGAGAAGCAATTTGGTGTTGAAGCACTCGCAGCCGTGATCATGAATTTTGAAGGGGATGACATTGATAAATATGAACACATGGTGGAAGCACTTGTTGGTATGTGGTCTTACTAATATCTCTAAAAAAAGATTGATCTAGACTTGAAAAATTGAGTAATCTCACCAGCCAGACCATCCATTGAGGAACCTTCAGTCTTGGAGCTCAAAGCGCTTCCATCACACTTGCAATATGTTTTTTTGGGAGCCAACAATACTTTACCTGTTATTATTTTTGCTGACTTAGGTGAAAGGCAAGTTTAGTCTCTTTTGTCCATATTGAAGAAGTTCAAAAGGGCTATTAGTTAGTCTATTGCTCACATCATTGGCATTTCACTAGGTATATGTGATAAGTCGATAATATACAAACTTATTGATCCTATATCCATGAATTATTTCTATGTTTTGAATAGATTTAGAGGTTTTTATGGCCTTTATTGATGTCTATGCAAGTACTTTTGACTGATGATGATAAACAAGGAAATGGACCCAAAAAGAGCTCAAAAGGAGTAAAGTGTGAAGTGTTCAAAAAAACTTAAGATTCTGACTGAAGTTGCGGTGGCCATGCGAAACGCACAAGCTAAGGTGCGAACCGCACCTCCTCTGCACAAAGCTGCAAAAGTCTAGAAGAGTCTGTTAAGATGTGCGGTCTCTGTCCGACGTGCACATCTCAAGGTGCAAACAACACCCCCTTCACACAGAGCTCCCAAAGATAGTTGAAGTCACTGGTTCACTTGAAGGCACTATGCGATGCACACATCACAACGTGTGAACCGCACGTTGCGCCGCACACCTCCCGAAGGGCAATTTTGTCCTAATTTTTTATGATGTTTTGGGAAACTATAAAAGTCCTATTCAGGTACAATTGTAAATAACTTTTATCATTCTGAATATTTTGAAGAGTTTTTTGCTTAGAGACTATGTTTTTCACCTCCATTGAGAAGAGGGTTTCAATCTAATTCTCTTGGTTAACACTTGTATGCTCAAATTGAATCTAGAACTTGAGATTTAGCTCTAATGGAGGAGATTTTGAATTATCCAGCTGGTATCTATTTCTCTCTTGCTATGAGTGGCTAATTTCTCTTGTCTAGGGGTGTATTGATGATGGGTGCTTAACAAATGGGTGCGAGTGTTATTTATTCTTGCTTATAATTACTTAATTGATATGGGTCTAGTAATTTCACCAAGTTTTATTCCTAAAATTGGTGGTTGCAAACATTAATTTTCATTACTTGACTATGTGATTGCTTGAGAAAGGATTTCATGGTTTCGGATGTGAAATTACTAGTGGAAACTTGGGATTCCACTCAGATTTAAGGCTAGAGATAGCTGTTATCGACGAAATTACCCATTTAAGGGTCTAAGCTAGAGATAGTCTGACCTTCCCAAGCTTAGAATAGTTGTTTATTGATCAAACCGATGATACTCTAACCAAGATAATCGGATATAAGATTGTTGATCGAGAGATAAGGAATTCTTACCCATGACCAATGTTACTTATGTCATTAAGCAAGAATAAGTATGAATTAATAATCACCCTATCCCATAACTAAAGCCCCATTAGATATGCATCCCTATTCATCTAATCAACTTGGTACACCCGCTTTAGTTTTATTGCTTTTTAATTGAATTGCGATTGTAGTGACAAAATCCTAATTCCCCCCATCCTTTTACTTTTTATTTTGAGCATTTACTCTCACTTTGAACTCAATTCGATACAATCTCTATTTAGCTACTCCAAGTCCCTTGGGTACGACCACAACACTCATTGGGTTATAAATTTTATTTTGTTGCACGATCGCCATGACCTCCTACTTTGGAGAGAACGATTTGAGCGTTCATCAGAAATGGCAAAGTTGCTGGGGACTTAAGTTGATAGCTATTTTTTATTGTTGTTTTGAAATTAATTTGAGAGTACTTGTTTCTTTTACTTTTGTGTGTTTCTTGTGGTAGATTGCAGGCATATGTCGCTCAAACATCAATTCATGTACTTCTCACTCAGCCCAGTTGCACTTGATTTTACTACCTTGTCGGACCATAAGTTTGATTTTTAGGAGCTGAGGGAGCAATGGGTGTGACCTCCGCTAAAGAGATTGAGGAGTGGTTAAAGAATGATGCATGGAGGAATAGAGAGTTATCAATCACTTCCACACTCCTTGAATTTATGGTAAGGAGTATCTCAAATGAGCGAGTTGAAACCATTATCACTATTGGTGTTCGTGGGAGTATGAGGTCGGAAGAAGATAGTGAGAGTTCAAATGATGGTAGTGATAAGGTGCTTGCAACTGTCCACGAGGTGGGTTCCCAAGTCAACCCTTATAGTTTGGGTAGACATGAGCATGGGAATCAAGGTCAGAACGAACAATATGAAGACTCTAGAATGAAAGTATGCTTGAGCAGGTGTTAGAAAAAGTAGGGGAAACCTATGGAGTCATTGAGGAGTTGATCCATAACCTTGGAAGTCTTGCCCAAACCATTCAATCACACTCCATATCCATTGAACGTCTTAAAGATAGAATGTTTTATCTAAATTCATAATTCAAATCTAGGTTAGCCGAGAATTAAGAGAGGGGTAGTGGTGGTGAGAGCTCCCTAGACCACATTGATGTTATAATGTCAATGATAAGCAAGCCTCAGAAAACGCAAATTCGGGAAATGGTGTGACCAAAATGGTTCAACGTGAGAGCAAGGAGACTAAAGTTCTAAAACCATTCCCCACTTGTCCACCTCTATTCCCTCAATGACTTTTGCAAGACAGATTGGATGAGACTCCGAACGATTCGAGTCTATGTTGAAGAGAATCACCATCAATATGCTTGCAAGTACCGCTTTTAACAAAATGCTTGAGTATGCCAAGTTTGTGAAAGAATTATGCTCCACTTGAAACTTAGAAGATGTTGGGGCAGTTCATCTATCTCCATTTAGTAGTGCGATTCTTGTAGGGAATTTCACCAATGAGGTGGAGATGCTGGGTGTACATACGGTTTGTGATTCAAAGGGAGTTAACAAGTCCGCTAGGCTGGTGTGTGATGAAAACTCAAGTGTCAACTTGATGTCATTGGCCACTTTCAAATGAATGGAGTTAGGACAGCCCACTAACACAAACTTGGAGTTCTTCATGATAGAATGGTCAATAAGGTACCCCATGGGGATCGGTTTTGACATTTTGATCAAGGTAGGGCGAATGGTGAACCCTATGGACTTCATGATACTTGATTGAAAAGGGAGCTTTGAGATAACCATCATCTTGGGGCATCCTAGCCTAAAACAGGGCATACTTTGAGCAAAATGAACTTGGGAGAGTTAAAGTTTGCATTGAATGATGAGGAAGCCACCTTTGATGTGAACGGATTTATGAAGCAACCAAGTGATCTCCAAATGGCGTTCACAATTGAAAAAATTGAAGAAAGCATCAATTTGCACATGAATGATGGATTCATTGATGAAGCCTTAGAAGTGGTACTATTAAATCATGATGGTGAGGGTATGGAGGAATTTGACGAGGTTTGTTGTGCATTGGTGGGCATGGGATCTTACTCTTATCCCCTAAATAAACTTGATATCAACCTAAAGAACAGGGAAACTCCAACATCTAAACCTTCAATCATTGAACCTCCTATCTTGGAGCACAAACCATTGCCTTCCTATTTGAAGTATGCATACTTGGGTGGTAACGAGACCTTGCCGGTCATTATTTCCAACAAACTAAGCGACAAGCAAGTGGAAGATTTGCTAAAGGTCTTAAAAAGGCATATCAGAGCTCTAGAGTGGACTATAGCGGATATCAAAGGTATACCTCCAGGAATATGCTCACATAAAATAAACCTCTAAGAGGAAAGCATTCCTTCCATTGAGCACCAACAACGGCTTAACCCACCAATGCAAGAGGTGGTAAAGAAAGAAATCATTAAATGGTTGGACGCAGGAGTGGTCTTTCCCATATTCGTGTAATGACCCTCAATGTCATTTTCCATTTTTTCGTGCCTTTTCTACATTACGAGCTTTCCCTCAGCGGCTCTAGGTCATTTATGACTTATCAGGACTGACGGTTTGATGCCCAGGCCGTTCATTAGGTCGTTATGACCATTTTTATATTTTATCTTTTAAAGTTGGTAAACCTTTGACTTCGGTCAACTTTCTTGGTTAACGCACTCAGAATCGAATTAAGATAGTTTCTTTGGCTTCGAAATGGGGATTTTGGTCTAGTGGGACCATTGGTTTGGGCTTGAGTGCTTCCAGTGTGGTTTTGTGTGGCTTTGGGTGTTTTGGAGTTAGTTTGGCTGGTAGGGTTGACTTTGGTAAACATTCGGAGAAGACGGTCTCGGAGGCATTATCTTTATGGCGTGCATTGTGAGATCTTTACTGACCATCGTAGTCTTCAGTACATTTTCAGCCAGAAGGATCTAAATTTGAGGCAGCGGAGGTGGTTGGAGCTACTGAAGGACTATGACATTTCCATCCTCTATCATCCGGGCAAGGCAAACATGGTAGCGGATGCCGTGAGCTGGAAGGAAGTGAGAATGGGTAGCTTAGCTTTCTTAGCTACGGAGGAGCAACCTTTAGCTTGGGACATTCAGTCCTTGGCTAACAGGTTAGTTCGACTTGACATTTTTGAGCTGGGCCATATTCTTGATTGTGTTGAGGCTAGGTCTTTCTTGGTAGAGCAGATTCAAGCACAATAGTTTGATGATGCGAGATTGAGGATCATTCATGACAAGGTGTTGAGTGGTGAGGCTAGGAAGGAGAATTTAGATTCAGAGGGTGTTCTGAGGATCAAGGGTCGTATTTGCGTTCTTAGAGTTAGTGACCTGGTCAGATTGATATTGGAGGAGGCTCACTGCTCTAGATATTCCATTCATCCCAGGGAAACTAAGATCTGTCGTGACTTGAGGCAACACTACTGGTGGTGTGGGATGAAGAGGGATATTTCAGCTGTGGTATCCAGGTGCTTGCACTATCAGCATGTGAAGTTCGAGCACTAGAGGCCAGGTGGTTTATCACAGAGGCTACCCATTCCAGAGTGGAAGTGGGAGTGTATATCCATGGACTTTGTAGTCAGATTGCCACGTACCTTGCGGAGGTTTGATGCTATTTGGGTTGTCATGGATAGGTTCACGAAGTCTTCTCACTTTTTGCCAGTTCAGACTTCCTACAGTTCTGAAAGGTTAGCCCAGATTTATATTCGAGAGATTGTCCGTTTGCATGGGGTGCTAGTTTCTATCATTTTTGATCGAGGTACTCAGTTCACTTCGCACTTTTGGCTGTCTATTCAGAGAGAGTTGGGTACTAGAGTTGAGCTTAGCATTGCCTTTCATACGTAGACAGATGGCCAGTCAGAGTGTACCATTAAGGTTCTGGAGAATATGTTGCGAGCCTGTGTTATTAATTTTGGGGGTCAGTGGGACCAGTGTTTGGCCTTGGCATAGTTTGCATATAATAATAGTTACCATTCTAGCATCCATATAGCTCCATTTGAGGCTTTGTATGGTAGGTGATGCAGATCTCCGATGGTTTGTTTGATGCTTTCGAGGTTAGGCTGCGGGGTACTGATTTGCTTCATGATTCTATGGATAGAGTTTGAGTTATTCAGGAGAGGCTTCAAAATACCCAGAGTAGGCAGAAGAGTTATGCTGGCTGGAGAGTTCGAGATCTCAAGTTTATGTTTGGTGACAGTGTGTTCCTTCGGGTATCGCCCATGAAGGGCGTGATGCAGTTTGGGAGGAAGGGTAAGCTCAGTCCGAGGTTCATTGGTCCACTCGAGATCCTTCACCGTATTTGAGAGGTTGCTTATGAGTTGGCCTTAGCTCCTGCTCTTTCTAGTGTTCATCCGGTGTTTCATATTTCTATGTTGCAATGGTACATTCCGGATGAGTCTCACATGCTTCAGTTGGAGTCGGTTCAATTGTATGAGTCCTTAGAATTTGAGGAGGAGCCTATTGCTATTTTGGATAGGCAGGTGAGGAAGTTGAGGTCCACGGAGATTCCATCAGTTAAGGTTCAGTGGCGGCATCATCCTATCGAGTAGGCTACTTGGGAGGTCAAGACCGATATAGACCCATTATCCTTGTATTTTCGAGTCTTAAGGTACTATCCTTATTCTAACTTTCGCGGACGAAAGTTCTTTTAGTAGTGGATGTTGTGATGACCCTCCAGGTCATTTTCCATTTTTTTGTGCCTTTTCTACGTTTTGAGCTTTCCCTCAGTGGCTCCAGGTCATTTATGACTTGCCGGGACTGATGGTTCGATGCCTGGGCCGTTCGTTAGGTCATTATGACCATTTCCCTCTTTTAGCTTCTAAAGTTGGTAAACCTTTGACTTCAGTCAAGTTTCTTGGTTAACGCACTCAGAATCAAATTCCGACGATTTTGTTGGCTCCGGAACGGGGATTTTGGTCTAGTAGGACCATTGGTTTGAGCCTGAGTGCTTCCAGTGTGGTTTTGTGTGGCTTTGGGTGTTTTGGAGTCAGTTTGGCTGGTAGGATTGACTTTGGTGAATATTCATAGAAGACGATCTCGGATGGGAATTCTGTCAGCTTCGTTAGCTCCAAAATATTGACTTTGGGCTAGGGGGACCTTTGGTTCGGGTCCCGAGACTTCCAGGCTCATTTTTGGATTTTGAGTTTTGAGTTAGTTTTGGGAGTGGGGCCAACTTTTCATTAAAACGATCTCTGTTGGGAGTTTCGTCTATTCCATTGAGTTCAGAATGCCATTTCTGGTAGGGTAGCATGGTTGGTTTGTGTTCACGGGGTTCCGGATGAATCCCGACGGTCCGTCGGAAGATTTTTTTTGGACTTGGAATTTTCTGGTTGTTGCACTAAGTTGCAGACCTCTGTTGCTCTTTGCAATCATGAGCATCTCATCGCGTTCGCAATGGTCTGGTTCACTAATCATCGCATTTGTGATGTAGCAGGCTGGGACCCTGCTTGGCTTCTTCTTCGCGAACGTGGCCTGGACCATCACGTTCGCGATAGTTGGGTTGCTATTCTCCGCGAACACAGGGGTCCTGTCACGATCGCGATGAAAGACCCCTGGCACTTATATTAAGTCCCACTTCATTTTCTTCATCACAAAACCGAAGAACTCCATTTGTAAACTCAAGCTCAACATTTCCAGCTTCCCTGTATATTTTACTTCACCCGGTAAGTTCCCTCGTCACCCCTCTCCCTTTTCCATGTCAATTTCTGTATTTCTTCCGCTAAGTTCCTTTGTCGCTAAATTCTTAGAGTTGGGGAAAAATCTTGTGGAATCTGATCATTTGGGGACTGCATACTCCAAAACTCGTGCAACTCAGCTCCGTAGCTTGTTCTCCTTGTCGAGTTTGGTTTTCGTTTTTAGATTCTGGACTTTTTGCCTTAAATATCTTGAATTAGTAGCACTTTGGGGCTGTTTTGTGCCCCGAATCAAGCTTCGTTCACGCCCAATCTTTAGGCATGGGTTCCTTAACCCACCGCAAGCATAATTGTGAATTTTGTTTTTTGTTTCATCATGCGAGCCCCGAGGGTCATTTTTCCGACTCTATTTTTGGCCTGATTTTCCGTATTTCAATATGGGTTTCATTCTTTTTGCCTTGACACCTGGGTTATGTTCTCGATAGCATGGTATCTTTCTGAGGCCTTTCGGAAGGGAAAGGCACATGAGTGATGGTTTGTGCTTGCAGTTCGGCCCCGAGGTAGGTTACGGTTTACTTCTAGACTGAGTTAGTTAGGTTATATACAAATATATGTTACTGGAACGCTAGGTTGGATTTTAGATAGACTTTAGGCTTTAATCTTGTTTATCAGGTTAATTAGCCATTTTGGGGTTTTAGTCTAGGATTGTATGTTATCCTTAGCCTAGGAGCTTGCTTCTTCTGTGGGACTAGTCTAAGATCCTTAGCATGCTTTTAGGAGGCTTTAGAGGTAGAATAGAGCTTGCCCGTTATTTTTCGCTTTTATTTTCTACTTTACCGCTTTATTCTATCGTTGTATGTAACTGTGGGCCATGGCTAGGATTTGGATGGATTTCAGGTCAGTTCTCTTATTTTGGAGGGTACTTTTGCCCTGTTTGATCTGAGGGTGTGATTATTCCTCTGCTTGTGAACATTCATACTCATATCGCATGGCATATCATTGGTAGTGTACGGAAATGATTTTCAAAGGCTTTGAGTTTTAAAAGAGGTTTTTCTACCGTTGTGATGGATTTTGAACTAACCGACCTATTTTGAGTATCACCTTGGTTTTTGAGAGGGAAAGAGGAACTACTATTTTCTATATATAAACTTATAGTCCGATGCGGTATTCCGGACCCCCGATGCATTATTCCGGGTATTTTACATTCTCTTTATATACACATTAGTCCGATGCGGTATTTCAGACCCCCGATGCATTATTCCGGGTATTTTACTATTTAATATATACATATGCATAGTCCGATGCAGTATTTCGAGTGCCCGATGCGGTATTCCGTGTTTATATTGTATTCGATTCATATATGCATCATTGTGCATCGCATTGCATTTGCTTTGGCATGTGGATGGACTCTGGTTTGGCTTGATGTTGTTTCCCTTTTCTCTTTTTATTTACTGGCATGTCTCCGGCTTTATAACTAGAATTAGAAGGATCCCTGTATAGTCAGTTGCTTTCCTGTGATCTATATTTATGTATCATCCTTCTGCGCTCGGTCGGCCTATGATGCCTACTGAGTACCTGTTGTCTTGGTACTCATACTACACTCTGCATCTCTTTTTCTAATGCAGCACCTAGTACGAGCCACCCTGTTGATCTCCTGTTGTTCGAGGCCCGTTGTTGTTCGGATCATGGTGAGCTCCCGGCGCTTTTGGAGACCTTACTTGCTTTCCATCTTGTATATCCTATCTATATTTTGTATTTTGGATAGACAGAGGTTGTTTTATAGCTACTCCTTGCTTTAGTCGCTCTTGTACTAGTGTCACCAGGTCCAGGTTGGTGTTCGGGTCATTTTGTCTTTTGATCACTTTAGGGCCATCTTTTGTATATTTTGTACGCTGGTATGTATATATGTTTTTGGCCCTATCCCTTGTTTATATCTTCCGCTTCTCTTTAGTTTAATTATTATTTACTGCTTTCCGCATGCTTGGGTTAGGCTTGTCTACTAGAGGTTATGTAGACGCCATCATGGCCCGATTTTGGGTCATGACAGCCACTTTGTCACTCTGTCACGACCCGAAATCGGGCCATGATAGCGTCTACATAACTCCCCAGTAGACAAGCCTAACCCAAACATGCTGAAAGCAGTAAATAATAAATTAACTAAAGAGAAGCGGAAATATAAACAATGCATAGGGCCAAAAGCATATATACATACAAACGTACAAAATATACAAAATATGGCCCTAAAGTGACCGAAAGACAAAACAACCTGAACACCAACCCGGACCTGGTGTCACCAGTACAAGAGTGACTAAAGAAAGGAGTAGCTATACAACAATCTCTGTCTATACAAAATACAAAATATAGACAGGATATACAAGATGGAAAGCAAGTAAAGTCTCCAAAAGCGCCGGGAGCTCACCGCGATCCGAACAGCAACGGGGCTTGAATGACAAGAGATCAGAGAGGGTGGTTCGTACTAGGTGCTGCATCAGAAAAAGAGATGCAGAGTGAAGTATGAGTACCAAGACAACAGGTACTCAGTAGGCATCATAGGCCGACCGAGCGCAAAAAGATAATATATAATAATAGATTACATGAAAGCAGCTAACTATACAGGGATCCTCCTAATTCTAGTTATAAAGCTAAAGACATGCCGATAAATCAAAAGATAACAAAAAATAGCAACAAGCCAAACCAGAGTCAATCCACGTGCCAAGGCAAATGCAATGCGATGCACGATGATGCATATATGTATGCAATATAATATAAACCCAGAATACCGCATCGGGCACCAGGAATACCTCATCGGACTATGCATATATATTAAATAATAAAATATCCAGAATAACGCATCGGGGGTCCAGAATACCGCATTGGACTAATGTGTATATAAATAGAAAGTAAAATACCCAGAATAATGCATCGGGGGTCCGAAATACCGCATCGGACTATAAGTTTATATACAAAAAATAGTAGTTCCTCTTTCCCTCTCAAAAACCAAGGTGATACTCAAAATAACTCGGTTTAGTCCAAAATCCATCACAACAGTAAAAAACCCTCTTTTCAAACTCAAAGCCTTTGAAAATCATTTTCATACTGTAACAATGATATGCCATGCAATATGAGTATGAATGTTCACAAGCAGAGGAATAATCACACCCTAAGATCAAACAGGGCAAAAGTACCCTCCAAAATAAGAGAACTAACCTGGAATCCATCCAAATCCTAGCCATAGCCTCAGGCCCACAGTTACATACAATGATAGAATAAAGCGGTAAAGTGGAAAATAAAAGCGAAAAATGACGGGCAAGTTCTATTCTACCTCTAAAGCCTCCTAAAAGCATGCGAAGGATCTTAGAATAGTCACACAGAAGAAACAATCTCCTAGGCTAAGGATAACATGCAATCCTAAACTAAAAACCCGAAATGGCCAATTAACATGATAAACAGGATGAAAGCCTAAAGTCTATCTAAAATCCAACCTAGCGTTCCAGTAACATATAAATATATATAACCTAAGTAACTCAGTCTAGAAGGTAAAACTAACATACCTCGGGGCCGAACTGCAAGCACGAACCATCACTAGTGTGCCTTCCCCTTCGTTAAGGCCTCGAAAAGTTGCAACGCTATCAAGAACATAACCCAGGTGTCAAGGCGAGAAGAATGACACACATATTGATATACGGAAAATCAGGCCAAAAATTGGGTCGGAAAAATGACCCTCGGGGCCCGCGTGACAAAATAGAAAAAACAATTCACAATTATGCTCGTGGTGGATTATGGAACCCATGCCCAAAGTTTGAGCATGAACAAAGCTCGATTCGGGGCCCAAAACACCCCCGAAGTGCTACTAATTCACGGGATTTAAAGCGAAAAAGTCCAGAATCTAAAAACGGAAACCAACCTCGACAAAGAGAACACGCTACGGAGCTGAGTTGCACGAGTTTGGGAGTACGCAGTCCCCAAACGATCATATTCCACAAGATTTTTCCCCAACTCTAAGAATTTAGCAACAAAGGAATTTTGCGGAAAAATACAGAAATTGATACGGAAAAGGGAGAGGGGTGACGAGGGAACTTACCGGGTGAAGGAAAATATGCAGGGAAGCTGGAAATGTTGAGCTTGGGAGTCTACAAATGGAGTTCTTGGGTTTTGTGGAGAAGAAAACAAAGTGGGACTTAATATAACTGCTAGGGGTCCTTCATCGCGATCGCGACAGGACCCCAGCGTTCGCAGAGAACAACCTACCCAACCATCGCGATCGTGATGGCCCAGGCCGCATTCGCGAAGAAGAAGCCAAGTCGGGTCCCAGCTGGCTACATCGCAAATGCGATGGACCCATCGCGAATGCGATGGTCAGGAAACTAGACCATCGCAAACGCGATGAGATTCTCGTGATCGCGAAGAGCAACAGAGGTCTGCAACTTAGTGCAGCAACCAGCAAATTCCAAATCCAAAACAAATCTTCCGATGGACCCTCGGGATTCATACGGAACCCTTGGACACAAACCAACCATGCTACCCTACCATAAACAACATTTCTGACTCAATGAAATCAATAAAATTCCCAACGAAGACTGTTTTAATGAAAAGTGGGCCCCATGCCCAAAACCAACGCGAAACTCATAACCCAAAAATGAGCCCGGAAGCCTCGGGACCCTAACCAAAGTTCCCCTACCCAAAGTTGACATTCTCGAGATAGTGGTGCTGCGGAATTCCCATCCGAGACCGTCTTCTCCAAAAGTTGACCAAAGTCAACCCTACCAGCCAAATTGACTCCAAAACACCCAAAGCCACACAAAACCACACCGGAAGAACTCAGGCCCAAACCAATGGT
This sequence comes from Jaltomata sinuosa, assembly GCA_003996215.1. Classification (NCBI taxonomy): domain Eukaryota; kingdom Viridiplantae; phylum Streptophyta; class Magnoliopsida; order Solanales; family Solanaceae; genus Jaltomata; species Jaltomata sinuosa. The sequence goes on from QJPP01000090.1 coordinate 78,509, forward strand.
CCTACTAGACTAAAATCCCGTTCCGGAGCCAATGGAACTGTTGGAATTTGATTCTGAGTGCGTTAACCAAGAAATTTGACCGAAGTCAAAGGTTTATCAACTTTAAAAGCTAAAACAGGGAAATGGTCATAATGACCTAACGAACGGCCCGGGCACCGAACCGTCAGTCCCGGCAAGTCTTAAATGACCTGGAGCCACTGAGGGAAAGCTCGAAATGCAGAAAAGGCACGAAAAAATGAAAAATGACCTGGAGGGCCATTACAACATCCACTACTAAAAGAACTTTCATTTGCAAAAGTTAGAATAAAGATAGTACCTGAAGACTCAAAAAGATGAGGATAACAGGTTCGCATGTCGGTCTTGACCTCCTAAATAGCCTCCTCAACAGGATGATGCTGCGACTAAACCTTAACTGACAGAATCTCCTTGGACCTCAACTTCCTAACCTGCCGATCCAAAATAACAACAGGCTCCTCTTCAAAGGCTATGGACTCATCCAACTGAACCGACTCCCACTGAAGTACATGAGACTCATCCGAAATGTACTGTCGCAGCATAGAAACATGAAACACCTGATGAACACTAGAAAGAGCAGAAGGCAAGGCCAACTCATAAGAAACCTCTACAATACAGCAAAGGATCTCGAATGGACCAATGAACCTTGGACTGAGCTTACCCTTCCTCCCGAACTGCATCACGCCCTTCATGGGCGATACCCGAAGGAACACACTATGACCAACCATAAAATCGAGATCTCCAACTCTCTGGTTAGCATAACTCTTCTGCCTACTCTGGGTAGTACGAATACTATCTTCAAAAAACCCGAACTCTATCCATAGAATCATGAAGCAAATCGGTACCCCACGGCCTAACCTTGAAAGCATCAAACCAACCCACCGGAGATCTGCACTGCCTACCATACAAAGCCTCGAACAGAGCCGTTTGGATGCTGGAATGGTAACTACTATTATATGCAAACTCTGCCAAGGCCAAACACTGGTCCCACTGACCCTCGAAATCAATAACACAGGCTCGCAACATATCCTCCAGAACCTGAATGGTACGCTCTGATTGGCCGTCTGTCTGTGGATGAAAGGCAATGCTAAGCTTAAATCTAGCACCTAACTCTCTCTAAAAGACTACCAAAAGTGCAAAGTGAACTGAGTACCTCGGTCAGAAATGATAGAAACTGGCACCCCATGCAAATGGACAATCTCTCGAATATAGATCTTGGCCAACCTCTCGGAATTGTAGGAAGTCTGAACTAGCAAAAAGCGAGAAGACTTCGTGAACCTGTCCACGACAACCCAAATAACATCAAACCTCCACAAGGTACATGGTATTCCGACTAAAAAGTCCATGGATATACGCTCCCACTTCCACTCCAAAATGGGTAGCCTCTGTGATAAACCACTTGGCCTCTGGTGCTCGAATTTCACCCACTGACAGTTCAAGCACCTGGATACGAAAGCCAAAATATCCCTCTTCATCTGACACCACCAGTAGTGCTGCCTCAAGTCACGATACATCTTAGCTTCCCCAGAATGAAAGGAATATCTAGAGCAGTGAGCCTCCTCCAATATCAATCTGACTGGGTCACCAACTCTAGGAACGCAAATATGACCCTCGATCATCAGAACACCCTCTGAATCTAAAGTCACCTTCCTAGCCTCGCCACTCAACACCTTGTCACGAATGATCCTCAATCTCGCATCATCGAACAGTTGTGCTCAAATCTGCTCCAACAAGGAAGACCTGGCCTCAACACAAGCAAGAATACAGCCCAACTCAGAAATGTCAAGTCGAACCAACCTATTAGCCAATGACTGAATATCCCAAGCTAAAGGTCTCTCCTCCATAGCTAAGAAAGCCAAGCTACCCATACTCACTGCCTTTCGGCTCAAGGCATCCGCTACCATGTTTGCCTAACCTGGATGATAGAGGATAGAAATGTCATAGACCTTCAGTAGCTCCAACCACCTCCGCTGCCTTAAATTTAGATCTTTCTAGATGAAAATGTACTGAAGACTACGATGGTCAGTAAAGATCTCACAATGCACGCCATAAAGATAATGCCTCCACATCTTCAACGCGAAGACTACTGCTGCTAACTCCAAGTCATGTGTAGGGTAGTTCCTCTCGTGAATCTTCAACTGTCTGGAAGCATATGCAATAACCCGGCCCTGCTGCATCAACACACAACCCAAACCAATACCTGATGCATCATAATATACACTGAAACCCTGACCCTTGACCTGAAGTGTAAGTATCGGAGCTGAGGTCAATAAGGCCTTGAGTTTCAGAAAGCTTGCCTCACACTCATCTTACCACTGGAAGGGAACATTCTTCTGAGTCAATCTAGTCAACGGTGCTGCTATCGAAGAAAATCCCTCCACAAACCGTCTGTAATAACTTGCTAACCCGATGAAGTTGCGGACCTCGGTAGGAGAAGTAGGCCTAGCCCAATCACAAACTAATGCAATCTTCATTGAATCTACCATAATCCCATCCTTGGACACCACGTGTCCCAGTAATGCCACAAACTCAAGCAAAAATTCACACTTAGTGAATTTGGCATACAACTAGTGGTCTCACAAAGCCTGATGTACAACTCTAAGATGCTGCTCATGCTCCGCTCTACTCCTCGAAAAAATCATAATGTCGTCGATGAACACAATCACAAACGAATCCAGGTAAGCACTGAATACACGGTTCATCAACTCCATAAATGTTGCTGGGGCATTAGTCAACCTAAAAGACATGGCTAGAAACTCATAATGGTCGTATTGAGTCCTAAATGCAGTCTTTGGGATGTCCTCAACCCTAATCCTTAACGGGTGATAACCGAACCATAAATCTATCATAGAGAACACTGTAGACACACTCGGCCAGATAAACCCTCTACTCAATAGATCCTGGAGCTGATCCTTAAGCTCCCTCAGCTCAGCAGGTGCCATCCGATATGGCGGAATAGAAATGGGATTGGTGCCTGGCTCGACATCGATACCACAATTAATGTCACGATCAGGAGGAAGACCCGAAATATCAGAAGAAAATACATCTCAATACTCGCAAACCACAGGAACCGACTCAAGAGGAGGTGTGGTGGAACTAGTATCACGGACGTAGGCAAGATAAGCTAAGCACACCTTCCCAACCAACCGCTGGGCGCTCAGGAAAGATATAACTTCCCTCAGCATGTGGCAATCGGATCCCTTCCATATGATAGGAGGGATACTAGGCATCCGAAGGGTAACAGTCTTGGCGAAGCAATCTAAGACCACGTGATAAGGGGACAACAAATCCATGCCCAAGATCATATCAAAATTGACCATATCAAGGACAACCAAGTCAACCCAGGTGTCATACCCCAAGATAGTCACCACACAAGCCCGATACACCTGATCCATTACTAAAGAATCACCTACGGGAGTAGATACACGCAAAGGCGTAGGAAAGGACTCACAAGCTGACCCCAGACGAGTAGAATAATAAGAAGATACATACAAGAATGTAGACCCCGGATCAAATAAAGAAGAAGCATACTGAAGACAAATGGAGATCGTACCTATGATCACAGCATCTGAAGCCTTGCCCTCTATCCAGCTTGGAACTGCATACATGTTTCCCTGACCACCTGACCTACCAGACTGAGGTCCACCTCTAATGCCCCGGGGACCACCCCTACTACCCTGAGAACCGCCTCTAGCTGGAGGTGCTGGAGCCCTGGGGGCCTGAACCAATGGATCTTGTCGCCTAGGATGCTCTTCCGATGGGCACTCTCTAGAAAAGTGGCCTATCTCGCCACACTCATAGCAACCTTGACCATGTGAACTCCGCTGTGAAGACCCATCCAAATCAGAATGACCACCACGACCTGTAGACCCTGAATGACCACCTCGGGGAGCAGGAATGAGACTTTGGCTACTCTAACCCTCAGTAGTCTGTAATGCCGCTTGAATAGGCTGGCTTAGTTTAAAATGTTGCTGGTGCTAACCTCTACCATAGTAGCCCCTACCACGGCCCTGTGAACTGGTGAAACTGCCCTGATGGTGAGGCCTCTTATCGCTGCCCTCTTAGGACTCATGAACTATACCCTCAATAGTACGGGAATGATCAACCACCTCCAGAAAGGACTGACCCGATGCTGCCATACCCTCCATAGCTAAGCGAAGATGCAGAGTCAAACCTAGAACAAACTAGCGTACTCTCTCATGCTCAGTGGGCAGAATCATAGTGGCGTGTCTAGACAGCTTGTGGAAATGAATCTCATACTCAGACACAGTCATGGATCCCTTCTCCAACCCAGTAAACTGATCCATCATATGCTCCCTCATGCTACGTGGTACATAATTCTCCAAAAATGTTGCGGATAACTGATCCCAAGTAAGCTGAGGCGACCCGGCTGGTCTACCAGCAATATATGACCTCCACCATTATTTCACTGGACCATCCAGCTGAAACGCGGTGTAATATGCTCCAAGAGACTCTACTAACCCCAAATTATGTAACCTCTCCTGGCAGCTAGTCAGAAACTTGTGTGCATCCTCCCTAGCAGCACCCAAAAATCTTGGAGGACCCAGTCTCAAGAACCTACCCAACATCTTTTGCTCCTCAAAAGACATAACTGGCATAGCTGGAAGAGGGGGAGCAACTGCAGAGACTGGTAGTACCTCAAATCTGGGAACCGCAGCATTAGGCTGCGCTCCTGAAACCTGTGCTGCCGTCTGAGCTGAAGTATGAGCCTCACCTCAAACCTGGGAACCAATCAGAGTTCTCGACAAAGAAGCTAGTGGAGTCATACCCTCAAGAAACCCCAACAACCGGACCAAGGTGTCCTACAATACTGGAGTAGCTACAAAACCTGTCGGATGCTGGGCTGGCCCCATATGCTTGGCTCATACTGAACCTTATCCGCTCTAACCTCAGGCTCTGGTGACGGTAATCTAGCACGGGCCCAAGTTGGTGCCACAGCTCGTGCCCTGCCTCTACCTCTGGGTTGACCTCTACCTTGTCCCCTGGCTGGGGCTCTAACTACAGGGGCAGGGGTTTCGTCCTCACCCGCTGAAGATCTCGTCCGAACCATCTGAGAAGGAGTGAAACAAATATATTTAGGAGTTGATCAAATCAAGTAAGCACGATAAAGAATCAAACAAAACAAAGCCTTTCCTAAGGAATGTCCTATAGCCCCTCGCAGATAGGATAGGACGTCATCGTACCTTATCCACGAGGCTCTACTAGACACTTGCTCTTATACTGGTGAGACTGGTGAACCTAAAGCTCTGATACCACTCTGTCATAACCCGAAATCGGGCCATGATGGCGTCTATATAACCTCCCAGTAGACAAGCCTAACCCAAACTTGCGGAGAGCAGTAAATAATAATTTAACTAAAGAGAAGCGAAAGATATAAAAAAAGGATAGGGAAAAAAGCATATATACATACCAGCGTACAAAATATACAAAATATGGCCTTAAAATGATCGAAAGACAAAATGACCCGAACACCAACTCGGACCTGGTGTCACTAGTACAAGAGTGACTAAAGCAAGGAGTAGATATACAACATCCTCTGTCTATCCAAAATACAAAATATAGACATGATATACAATATGGAAAGCAAGTAAAGTCTCCAAAAGCGTCGGGAGCTCACCGCGATCTGAACAGCAATGGGCCTCGAATGACAGGAGATCAGCGAGGGTGGCTCGTACTAGGTGCTGCATCAAAAAAAGAGATGCAGAGTGTAGTATGAGTACCCTGACAATGGGTACTCAGTAGGCATCATAGGCCGACCGAGCACAGAAAGATGATATATAAATATAGATCACAGGAAAGCAGCTAACTATACAGGGATCCTCCTAATTCTAGTTATAAAGTCGTAGACATGCTAGTAAATAAAAAGAGAAAAAGGAAACAACATCAAGCCAAACCAGAGTCCATCCACATGCCAAAGCAAATGCAATGCGATGCACGATGATGCATATATGAATGCAATACAATATAAACCCAGAATATTGCATCGGCCACCCGGAATACCACATCGGACTATGCATATGTATATATGAAATAGTAAAATACCTGGAATAACAAATCGGGGGTCCGGAATACCGTATCGGACTAATGTGTATATAAAGAGAACGTAAAATACCCAGAATAACGCATCAGGGGTCTGGAATATCACATCAGACTATAAGTTTATATACAGAAAATAGTAGTTCCTCTTTCCCTCTGAAAAACCAAGGTGATACTCAAAATAGCGCGGTTTAGTCCAAAATCTATCACAACAGTAGAAAAACCTCTTTTCAAAATCAAAGCCTTTGAAAATCATTTCCGTATTATACCAATGATATGCCATGCGATATGAGTATGAATGTTCACAAGCAGAGGAATAATCACACCATCAGATCAAACAGGGCAAAAGTACCCTCCAAAATAAGAGAACTAACCTGTAATCCATCCAAATCCTAGCTATGGCCTTGGGCCCACATTTACACACAATGATAGAATAAAGCGGTAAAGCGGAAACTAAAAGTAAAAAACAACGGCCAAGCTCTATTCTACCTCTAAAGACTCCTAAAAGCATGCTAAGGATCTTAGACTAGTCACACAGAAGAAACAAGCTCCTAGGCTAAGGATAACATGCAATCCTAGACTAAAAACCCAAAATGGCCAATTAACATGATAAACAGGATTAAAGCCTAAATTCTATCTAAAATCCAACCTAGCGTTACAGTAACATATAATTGTATATAATCTAACTAACTCAGTATAGAAGGTAAACAGTAACCTACCTCGGGACCGAACTGCAAGCACGAACCATCACTCGTGTACCTTCCTCTTCTGAACGGCCTCAGAAAGCTGCCACACTATCAAGAACATAACCCAGGTGTCAAGGCGATAAGAATAACACCCATATTGATATACAGAAAATTGGGCCAAAAATCGGGTCAGAAAAATGACCCTCAGGTCTCGCACGATGACACGAAAAACAAAATTCACAATTATGCTCGCGGTGGGTTAAGGAACCCATGCCCAAAGTTTGGGCATGAACGGAGCTCAATTCGGGGTCCAAAATATCCCCGAAGTGCTACTAATTCACGGGATTTAAAGCGGAAAGTATGGAATCTAAAATCGGAAACCAACCTCGACAAGGAGAACACGCTACGGAGATAAGTTGCACGAGTTTGGGAGTATGCAGTCCCCAAATGATCAGATTCCACAAGATTTTTCCCCAACTCTAAGAATTTAGCATCAAAGGAATATAGCGGAAGAAATACGGAAATTGACACAAAAAAGGGAGAAGGGTGACGAGGGAACTTACCGGGTGAAGGAAAATATGCAGGAGCAACAGAGGTCTGCAACTTAGTGCAGCAACCAGCAAATTCCAAGTCCAAAAAAAATCTAACGACAGAACCTCGGGATTCATCCGGAACCCCGTGAACACAAACCAACCATGCTACCCTACCAAAAATGGCATTTCAGACTCAATGGAATCAAGGAAACTCCCAACGGAGATCATTTTAATGAAAAGTTGGCCCCACACCTAAAACCTACTCAAAACTCAAAATCAAAAAATGAGTCTGCAAGCCTTGGGACCCGAACCAAAGGTCCTCCTAGCCTAAAGTCGATATTCTGGAGCTAATGACACTGACAGAATTCCCATACGAGACCGTATTCTTTGAATGTTGACCAAAGTCAACTCTACCAGCCAAACTAACTCCAAAACACCCAAAGCCACACAAAACCAAATCGGAAGCACTCAGGCCCAAACCAATGGTCCTACTATACCAAAATCCCCAGTCCAGAGCTAACGTAACTATCAAAATTTGAATGTGAGCGCATTAACCAAGAAAGTTGACCGAAGTCAAAGGTTTACCAACTTTAAAAGCTAAAATGGGGAAATGGTCATAACGACCTAACGAACGGCCCAAGCACCGAACTGTCAGTCCTGGCAAGTCATAAATGACCTGGAGCCGCTGAGGGAAATCTCGAAACATAGAAAAGGTACAGAAAAATGGAAAATGACCTGGAGGGTCATTACATCCCGATAGCACTTGGGTTAGCCTAGTGCAATTTGTGCCAAAGAAAGGAGGAATCACCGTGGTTCCAAATGAGAAAAATGAGTTGATTGTACTTAGATCGGTGACCGGTTGATGAGTACGCATGGACTACCGGAAATTAAATTCTTGGATGGAAAAAGACCACTTCACTCTCCCGTTTATGGATCAAATGCTAGACCGGTTGTTGGGTCGTGGCTTTTATTGTTTTCTAGATGGTTACTTTGGATACAATCAAATCTCAATCGCTCTGGAAGATCAAGAAAAGACCACTTTTACTTGCCCATATGGAACCTTTGCCTTCAAGAGGATGCCCTTTGGGCTTTGAAATGCTCCGGCCACCTTCCAAAAGTGTATGATGTTTATATTCTCGAAAATGGTGGAAGACACCATAGAAATTTTCATGGATGACTTTTCTATTGTTGGAGATAAGTTTAGCGATTGTCTGGAGCATCTAGAGAAGGTACTTAAAAGATGTGAGGAGGCGAATTTGGTGTTGAATTGGAAAAAATGTCATTTTATGGTGAAGGAAGGGATATTCTTGGGGCACAATATCTTCGAAAAGGGGCTTGAAGTTGATCAAGAAAAAATTGAGGTTATATCAAAATTACCCACTCCGAGAACTGTGAAGGGCGTCCAAACTTTTCTTAGCCACGCCGGATTCTATAGGTATTTTATCAAAGACTTCTCAAGGGTGGCCTATCCTTTATGCAAGCTACTAGAAAAAGAGGCCAAATTTGACTTCGATGATCAATGCATGAAAGAATTCCTCACCTTGAAAGAAAAGTTGACCTCTACTCCTATTATCATTTCTCCAGATTGGTCGAAACCATTTGAGCTTATGTACGATGCTAGTGGCATAGCTTTAGAGGCGGTGCTTGGCCAATGAAGTGAAAAGCTTTTCCACCCGATCTATCATGCGAGTAAGACTTTGAACACAACCCAAACTAACTACACTGTTACGAAGCAAGAATTATTGGCTGTGGTGTTTGCTTCTGAGAAATTTTGGGCATATCTCTTGGGGACTAAGTTGGTGGTGCACACCGACCATGTAGCTCTCAGATATTTTATGACAAAAATAGATGCTAAACCCCGATTAATCTGATGGGTGTTACTTCTTCAGGAGTTTGATTTTGAGGTGAAGGACTGGAAGGGGTGTGAAAATCAAGTGGCTGACCACTTATCACGTTTGGAAGAAGAAGGAAGGTCTGTGGGGGAGCTTGAAAATGACTTATTCTCGGATGGGCAAATTTTGGCTGTTTCTCATGATTTGACACCTTGGTTTGCAGATTTTCCTAATTACTTGGCAAGCAATCTACTTCTGGAAGGATTGAACTTGAATGAGAAAAAAAATTCCTCCATGACGTTCAGAAATAGTATTGGGATAAGCCCTACTTGTTCTGGATTTGCGCCAATGGGATGATACGGAGGTGTGTACCAGAAATTGAAATGTTACCCATTCTTAGAGCATGCCATTCGTCACCCATTGGTGGACATCATGGGGGCATGCGTACGATCTCTAAAGTGTTGCAAAGTGGGTTTTATCAGCCTACCTTATTCCAAGATGCCCATGATTTGGTAAAGGAGTGTGGCGAGTTTCAACGCAGAGGAGGCATATCTCGGCATCACGAGCTTCCACTAATACCTATCCTCGAGGTAGAGTTGTTTGATATATGGGGTATTGATTATATGGGACCCTTTACAAGTTCACATAGAAATACCTATATTCTAGTGGTTGTGGACTATGTGTCCAAATGGGTCGAAGCGGTGGCTTTACCAAATAATGAAGGGAGAAGTGTGACTGCTTTTCTAAAAAATCATATCTATGCAAGGTTTGGCACACCTCGTGCGATCATTAGTGATGGAGGATCACGCTTTTGCAATAAGTTGTTTAGCTCACTACTTGAGAAATATGGTGTCAAACACAAAGTGGTCACTCCATACCATCCACAAACTAGCGGGAAAGTTGAGGTGTCCAATCGGGAGATTAAGTCCATCATTTCAAAGTCGGTGAATGTTCACCAAACCGATTGGTCACGCAAGTTAGACGATGAACTATGGGCATATAGGACAGCCTACAAGACCCCAATTGGATTGGCCCCCTATCAATTGGTCTTTGGCAAGGCTTGTCATCTTCCGGTCGAATTGGAACACAAAGCTTTGTGGGCCTTGAAGAAGCTAAACTTAGATTGGGAGAGAGCCGCTCATACTAGAGTGGAAGATCTCAATGAAATGGATGAATTCCGGATGTGAGCTTATGAAAGGGCCTCTATCTACAAGGTCCGGATGAAGCGATATCATGATCAATAAATCTTAAGGCGTGAGTTCCACCCAGGAGATTAGGTGCTCCTATTCAATTCTAGACTTCGGCTTTTTTTGGGAAAGTTAAGGTCCAAATGGTCGGTTCCTTTCAAAGTTCATCAAGTTTTCCCCAATGGAGCCATAGATTTGGAGAATGAAGATGGCTCTGTATTCAAAGTCAACGGGCAAAGAGTGAAGAAGTACTTGGGCATTCCGGAGGAAGTTGCAATGGTAGAAGCCATTTACTTAGATGAGCCTTGAGAGGGAGGTACCTTCGTCGAGCCATGACGTTAAACCATGTGCTTCTTGGGAGGCAACCCAAGCACTTTTTCCTTCTGTTTTTTTTTTGTTTTGTGGTTTTATTTTGCTTGTTGTTTTTGTTAGCCTTGTAGTTGGGAGTCGAGCCAAAGATATGGGAGCAATGATCAGATAGTGCGACGCTTTATGAGATTTGTAATGACCCTTCCGGTCATTTCCACGTGTAAGTGTTGAAGTTAAGCAAATCGACAAAAGATATCGTAAGACCTTTAACAAATTTTCTGAACCTTGGGTCAAATGTATCAGGACTTTTCTCTCAATATATAAAGAGTTAGAAGTCCCCCGAAATACCAAATCGAAGGTCTACGAATCTAGTTTCCAACGCACAAAACCGCACGTCCAAATAATCTCGGAGCAAAGAGTTATGACTGTTTTACCGCGGACTGTCTGGCAGAAAACGGGTTGCGAACCAGGTCGCGAATCGGGTCGGGTTTAACCCGATTTAAGCTTCAATTTCACGTTTTAAATGCCATTTCAGTTCCGAAATAGTGATATAATATAAGGGAGGATCCCGAGAGAATTCTTGAATATCGAAATCGTGCGTAGGCGAATTACGAGCCTAAACTTAAGAACTTTATTAGCATCGTCCGTGTATTTGAAATATTTATTTAAAAGTTGAATTTGGTAAAAATTATATTATTATTACCTTTTCAAAATACTTTAAAGGTTTATGGAAAATGTTTTTGTTGCGATATAATGGTATAAGTATTTATTTTATAAGGTTTTTATATTTTGTAATATTTTAACGGAGATAGTAAATTTAGTTATGTTAAAATTTATTATTATAATATAGTAGGTTTTATTCGAAATAATTTTCTATGAATTACGGTATATTTAAAATATTATATTTATTTTACCACGAATTTATGCAATACCCGAATATGTAAATAGCGGGATAAGAATTCCCTTTTATCCTTGCCACCTCCACTCCACGTGGAGGTGGAGGGAGTGGCCAGCAATCCACCATCTACGTGGGTCATTCCTAGGGTGCCATATCAACCTAACTGACAAGGATTTATAGTATGTAAGTATCAAGTTGCTAATTCTAGCTAATGGGTTGTAAAAGTTCTCTTATTCCACTACGAACAAGAATTATATCTCCATGCCTTTCTAATTACATTCTATGGCTTCACAAACTCTTTAAGCTACACAACTGCTCTAGCACTGTTGATATATATTGTGTAAAGGGAATTTGTGGGTTATCCAAAGTGGTGTGGTACGGGAACATCGAAAAGAAAATCAATTATCTACGTCAATTTATTCCGTCCCAAATCCGAATCCGATTTCGATTTAGTTGTGGATTTTCTCGGAGTGGTTCGAGCTTGGACATCGTTGTTCCAGCAGCTTGTCGTCGGACGACAGGTAGGTTACGATTTATTTTCCCTAGACTCCGTATATATAAAATAAAATTGTATTAATGGGCATCCTTGGGTTGGTTTATTAGGTTGGTACCACAGACCTCGACCGCTTTATTCATATCCGCCTACTTTTATTCCTCTGTTGTTTGTAGTATTTGCCGTTATATTTTATTTACCCTTGTGGTCCTGTGAGGCCTTATTGACTCTGGAACATAGAAGGTGGGAATTTGGGAATGTCCGCGAGTCCCGGGCATAGAATTATCCTTCTAGGCTGGTTATGCTTGCTGAGTAACTGTGGGCCTGTGCAGGGTCGATAGGTTGATTGTGAGCTGCGGGGCAGCTATTGTGTGTGATCATACCATTTCCATGCATATAAAGAGGTTTTATCCATGTTTTACAGTGGTTTTGGCTTCGGGCCCACTGACACTGTTTTCTAAACCTTGCATGGCCCGGGGGGCCCGTTTTTGATAGAAATGATTTGGAAATGGTTGATTTCACTTGTGGAGATTTTTGGGCAAAAAAAGTAAAATTATGTTTAAAATCATCAGTTTTATGATTATCGCTAGACTCGGCAGGGCCGGGGTGCTAGTTGAGTTTTCTTGTTACTTGAGATGATTTTAGCCTCGGTTGGACCGAGCACCTGAGATGACTTTTTACTGTTTAGACCCGGCTACGCCGGGCACCCTTGGAGGGGTTTTTGAGATATTTCCTACTATTTTAGTCCTGGACAGGGTCTGGGCATGCATATTCGAGACTGGGTCTCTATCTTGATATCGAGACTGGGTCTCTATCTTGATATATGTTCTGATACTGAGTTTGAGTATGGGGTCTGGGACCTCCATGGACCTTGCTATCCGGGCCAGGGGCTACGGGCGGCGTGTGCCGGAAGAGGGGTAATCACGGGGGAGTAGAGGTATACGGCAGAGTCCTTCCATGGAACCTAACCTGCTGGGCCGGATCGGCGCCGGAGGAGGTACATACAGAGATAACATTTCACTTGAGTCCTTCATGCATCATATCATTCATTGTTTGAGGCTCCACCCTTGTTTGTTCTTTGTTGATTGTACGCTCCGGTAGTATGGGATGCCGGAGGGTTTGTTTTCACTTGTTTGTGTTCCTCGGTTGTATGGGCGGCCGGGGGACTGTAGGTAGACTTTTACTTTTTACTTACAGAATCGTTCTCTATTATGGATAAGTATGAGATTTGTATGATTAGTTGAGTTTGATTCATGTCTCTGAGCATGCCTATTATTATTCTTTCTCTCTTCTTCTTACACTTGAGGTTACCGGTATACCGTCCATTTCGTAAACTTATTTTATATACACTGTTATTGCAAGGACCCCAGGTGCGTTATTTCCTTACTTTTCACCTGTGCCTGGGTGGTTGTGTATATTCTGCTTACTAGCCTCATCTGTGGTTCTGTTGATTTCCCTCTGGGCTAGTTCCTGTGGACCTTTCGTTGATTTCTGTGACTACTTGCTTCTATTCTGTCTATTACTGCTCTTTTATCTTATATGTGCCCAGTCGGCCTATGATACCTACTGGGTACCTTATGCTTTGCATTTGGTGCTCACCCCTACCCCCTGCATCTTTGGGTGCAGATCCTAGCGTGGGCCATCGCTGCTAGATCGTGTGATTCGTGCTTGGAGATCTGTCGGGGACTACTTCAGGCTGAGGGTGAGCTCTTGGCGATCGGAGCTTAGCTTTAGTTTATCTTTTGCTTCATGTACTCTATTACCATTCAGAGACATCTGTATATATTCTTTTGGTTTATTTGTACCCCATGTATGTAGTTTGGCTCTGTACTATGATACCAGGTCTGGGGTTTGGTTTAGTTTCCGCATATGTATATATTTATATCCCTGTTATCTATTTTATTCGTCTTGCTCCCTTTTTGCTAGATAGTAGCCCATTACTAACTGTTCTGGGCTACGGGGATTGGTTCACCTACCGGGGGTTGTAGGTGCCATCATGACCGAGAAATTGGGTCGTGACAAACTTGCACCATAGAAGGTGTGCATCGCACATCAGGTCGTAGGAGCTTAGCAGAAAGCTGACAAGTCAGACCACACAACGTGTGTGTCACGACCCGATTTCCCGGTCATGATGGCACCTACAACCCCCGGTAGGTGAACCAATCCCTGTAGCCCAGAACAGCTAGTAATGGGCTACTATCTAACAAATAAGAGAACAAGACGAATAAAATAGATAATATGAATGTAAATATATACAAATGCCGAAAACTAAACCAAACCCCCAAGACCTGGTATCATAGTACAGAGCCAAACTACATACATGGAGTACAAGTAAACCAAAACTATATATACAGATGTCTCTGAATGGTAATAGAGTACATGAAGCAAAAGATAAACTAAAGCTAAGCTCCGATCGCCAAGAGCCCACCTTCAGCCAGAAGTAGGCTCCAACAGATCTCCAAGCACGAATCTCAACGATCTACCGGCGATGCCCCACACTAGGATCTGCACCCAAAGATGCAGGGGGTAGGGGTGAGCACCAAATGCGAAGCATAAGGTACCCAGTAGGTATCATAGGCCGACTGGGCACATATAAGATAAAAGCATAGTAACAGACAGAATAGAAGCAAGTAGTCACAGAAATCAACGAAAGGTACACAGTAACTAGCCCAGAGGGAAATCAACAAAAACACAGATGAG